>JAKCOX010000419.1:0-32500 GCA_022605575.1 Laterallus jamaicensis coturniculus
AGAAAACAGTGATTCCCTTCCCAGCTAGTTGGGAAACAAAGGGGGAAAAAAGAATATACAACCTACATTCATGAGGTTGGTTGGCTACCAAGTGAATAGATGCTTCTGTCAACTGTTTTGAACTCATTTTGTGGTGCCGGGTCCAAAACATAGGCTGCTAATTCAGCATTTTCATTGCATGCCAGAAGCCATCTGCAGCAACATCAGCATCGGAGGCACTTCAGGCCAGGATCACCTGGTGTCTTGAGCAACTGAGCCAACTCCTGGACATTCCTGTCCTCTTCACCAGCAGTAGAAGCAGCTCTAGACTGCCAAATATTTAAAAGGAGGAAATTAGGTAGAATTCCTAGAGCTCTGCAGGTTTCAAGGCAGTAGAGACAACCAAAGCTACAAAATCAGATGTGAGACCCTAGCAAGGAAATAACAGACCTGACTCTCCATTTTTATATACTGTTTTTGATGCAATTTGGATGCACCAACATGTTTTTCTTAATCTGAGCATTTCCTGCTCCCTAGTTAGTTTTGCCTGATTGTATTCCACTTTATTAGGAAATAAGACATACACGTTTCATATATTTGGCATGCAGGGTTCAGCTGTCACAATTTGTAATACTTCAGTGCTATTACTAGACATTATGGCCTATGTTTTTTTGGAGCAATGGTTTCTCATCGATGCAGCTCCTATTACCTCTCTTTCTTTGCTGCTCATGTCATAAGCCATGATAGTGATTTCACTGAGAACATACACTAAAAGTGAGAATGCCTATCACAATAGAAGGAAAGGAGCCATTCAGAGGTTTCTTGACGGGCTGGAAAGGTGGGCCTGGGTGAACCTAATGAGGCTCAGAGAGCAAAGGGTAAGGTCTTGCACTTGGGCCAGAGGAATCCCAGACATACATACAGTCTGGGAGAAGAAAGCTCCTGGAGAGCAGCCTGTCTGAGAAGGACCTGGGGATTCTGGTGATGAGAAACTTCCCATGAGCCGGTAGTAAGCTCTTGCAGCTCGGAAGGGCAATGGGATCCTGGGTTCCATCAGCAGAGGGGTGGCCATCAGGGACAGGGAGGTGATTGTCCCTCTCTAGTATGGTCTTTGTGAAGCCCCAGCTAGAATACTGTGTCCAGAGTTGGGATCCCCAATATGAAAGAACTGTTGGAGAGGGTCAGAGGAGCCACAGAGATGCTCAGAGGGCTGGAGCAGCTCCCTATGGAGAGAGGCTGAGGGAGCTGGGCTGGGTCAGCCTGGAGAAGAGAAGGCTGTGGAGGGACCTCATTGCAGCCTACCCATCCCTTAAGTGAGCAGAGAAACAGGAGGGGAATGGGATTTTTAAAGGGCAGAGACTGGCAGAACAAGGGTATGGAGTGAAGCTTAAGGAGGGAAGGGTTAGAAGAGAGATTGGGAGAAGTTCTTTGCAGAGAGAGTGGTGAGGGGCTGAAAGGGCTGCCCAGAGAGGGGGTGGGTGCCCCATGTCCTGAGGGTGTTCAAGGCAGGTTGGATGGGGGTCCTGGGCAACCTTGTGTAGATCCAGGCCTGGAGGTTGGTGTCCCTGCCTGTGGCAGGGGTTGGAGCTCTGTGACCCTTGGGTTTCCTGCCAACCCAGGTCAGTCTGGGATTCTATGAATATACTGTCTGATCGAACAAAGTAACATGACCCTGACAGCAACTATCAACCAGTGTTTTGCAGAATCACAGATTCACTAGTTGAAAAACCTTTAATATCATCAAGTCCAACTATAGCCATCCTCTACTAACCATGTCCCTGAGCACCTCATCTCCCCTCTGTTAACACACCCAGGGGTGGGGACTCAGCCCCCTCCCTGGGCAGCCTGGGCCGGCCCTGACAACTCTGCCAGGGAAGAACTTTTCCCTCCCAGCTGAGCTGACCCTGCCCTGGCACAGCTTGAGCCCATTGCCCCTTGTCCCATCTCCTGTCCCCTGGCTGAAGAGACCCTTGCCCACCTCTCTGCACCCTCCTGGCAGGGCAGTGGAGGCAGGGAGAAGGTCTCCCCTCAGCCTCCCTCTTCTCCAGGCTGAACACCCCCAGCTCCCTCAGGTGCTCCTCAGAGGATTTGCCCTCCAGCCCCTTCCCCAGCCTGGTTGCCCTTCTCTGGACATGCTCCAGGCTCTCCATGTCTTTCTGGTAGTGAGAGGCCAAAAGCTGTTTCCAAAACTCTCCTCACAAATATAACTCTACAAATACCAAGAGAATTGGCTTTAGCTGCGTATTTATTCAGCTTTGTTGATTTTTTTCTGAATTCCAATCCTTTTTCTTATTTCATTTACACTTTTTGTTGGACTTCCTGAGTGTTTACAGGAGTTAACTGGTCTGTGTCCTAACCTAGCTGGGAAGACCAAGACCTAAGCACAATTTCACTTGGAAGAACTACATTGTGACATCTGTGGATTAGATTTACCTTTGTGCCTGCTACTGATACTGTAGGCTGGGCAGGTGGGCAACGCTGGAGGCTGCAGACTGCTCCTCTGTGTTAGTCCTAAGGCATGTTGGTCTTGGATCTGTGTAAAATCTGTGAACCATGGTCTCAGTTGCTCTGCTTGAAAAGCAAAATAGAAGTTTGTTGTTCAGTGAAGAAGTTGTTAATCATAAGTCCATATGTTTATAGACGAAACTTCTCCAGTTACTTTTTTCCATGAGGTGGAACTCCTTTCATAGCAATGACGGTTGATAAGGCACATTACCAGAAAAGATGTGAGGAATTAAGTGTTAGACAGTTTGTTGTCAACTCACAGTGGTGTGTAAACTCCTACAGCTCCTGTGTCTTGAAAGTCCTTACAATGCTAAATAACTATCACCCCTATCCCCACTGGCAAAGGTGCATCACTTAAGGCTCTTGCCACAAGTGGGCATGGTTTAAAATGCCCGGTGTCATGGTCTGGAAGACCAGTTACACAAAGGGTCTCATGGAATAAGCTGTGGAGAGTTTCTCCAGGGCTGATAGCAGCAGGTGACTGACAAGCATCTCCCTCATGGGGAGTGGAGCTCTACAAGCCATCTCAAGAGCTCAGCCAGCACATGTGCAGGAGCCAGGAGTGAGACTTGCAGAGCACTTGAATCCCATCCTTGCACTCAGATCATAATGCTCCCATGAAAAGTATGTTAAAATGTCACTAGTGTTTTAATTTAACAATCTCCATCACTTCTAATGGTTCCATGTCTGTGAATTACAACATTAGTGCAGCAACTATTACTTGCAAGGTTTACAAGCACATTATCTCTATTTTTCTTGTATTACCACAAATCTCAGCTGTCCTGGAGAACATAATCCACTGCAGAGTCCTTCCTAATAGGACATGTGTTCCAGAGAGGAAAAAGCAGCTAGAGCAGCAGAGAGCTGTGCTTTTCTGTGAAGAAGACCACGCTTGCAAATTAATCCTTTGAGTACCCGTGACATAACGTGCAGAACCAGCAGAGCAAATAAATCTCATGGAGCTGACAAGTTCTGCATTAGAGACCTCAACCCTGGCAACTGTTAAGGCCCCTTTCTGCTGATGACCATGAAGGACCAAGTCAGGCTGGGAACCTGCTGGCAACTTGAAAGAGGAATAAGCCACCCGCCCTTGTTTTGTCCTGGAGCAGCTCCAGCCACCCTTAGGAAGTGCTATCTATGTCCAAGGGATCATTATCGAGGCACTTCCAATCATGTAAGGACCCATAAAGTCAAAATATGCTGCTCAGTCACCCTACTGAAGGCACAGGCTAGCTTGACCCAAAAAAAACAGAGTTAAACTCTTCCGTGCTCCAACCACAGCACGTTCCTTTTCTTTGAGCTAAAAGATGAACTAGAAAGAGATGCAAATTTTTATGACGCCCAGCACATCCTTCCCTCTCTTTCATAATACACACCATGCCCTCTACTCAATGCAAGTGCGACATATGCTGTTAGGTGGGCCCATTAATTACGGTATCTCACTAGACCTTTAAAATGAAAGCTACTGCCTCTGGTGGGTTTAGGTGGAACAGAGATATATAACCTCCTAAAATATCTGCAGTAGCCCCAAGTTAGCAGCCAGTATTTTTTAATCCTTTTAGTTATATTAATACCCCTTTTTTTTTCAATTATTACTTTGCATAATAAATTCATCATTTTGAGCTCCTGACTCTGAAAAGCAAATCACTCTGAATATATTATCCGTGGGAAATGAATTTGTTTGTGTGTTTCGCCCAGATATATACAAAATATTCCTCCTCCTGGGGTGGAAGGGAAGGGTGGGATAGATTTTAATAAGACAGAAGAAGAATCGAGACAATTTTTATAATAAAATCCTGCCTAAGCCAAGCTCTCTCACTAACAAATCCCCTGGCAGGAGGCCTGTCAGTGGACTCTGTCCAAGACCTCAGCCTGAACGGCAGCCAGGGGCTCTGCAGAACATGCCCAACATGGCTTATCACCTTTCCCCTCTGACTCCTCGTCCCACTCAGCCAGCTTGGGATCTTGTGCCAGAAGTCTTCCCCCCTCCTCCTCCTCCTCTTCCTCCTACTCCTCCTCCTTCTTCCAACAGCCTGTTAATTCCTCTGGAGATGCTTCAAAGGACACATCCAGGTTACCCAACCCTGTCTTGTCACTTTTCCTTTGCCCAAGCCAAAAAAAGCAGGAACGTTAGACCGCCTGGCAGTGGCACTGGCTTGCTAAACTGTCAGCCCTCACTTAATTCCCCGCCTACCATAAACCCTATCTCGAGTTTTAGCATGTCAAGGCGTGCTTAAGCTGTAGCTGCTAAGACTCTCACACTCATCAGCTTTGCACGACGTAACGATGGATGTGGATTTTCCCCTGTTTACCTCAGCCTCAACAGTTAATTTTGGTTGCTGTGCTTTCCTTTATTCTTCCTGAGGTTTAAAACTGCGCCGGCAGCTTCATGTGCATTCTTTCCCTTATTAGTTCTGTTCCCAGGCTGACATTTTTGTCTCTCCTATAATTTTCATTTAAGCTAACAACTTACTTGCTGGGCTGCTCATTTGAGTCAATAGTCATGAGGGTTTGCTGAGAACACTAGCCAGGAGGCAATTGCTTGATGTTGTTTTGTTGCTGCTGTTGTTTCAGAAGGAAAAAAAAAAAGAAGAAAAAAAAAAGAATATAATAATAATTAGAAACAGTGAGTCAGTGTGGGTGCTCTCGTGGTCAGATATCATTTCTTTCATGTTAACATGAAACCACATCACGACTTCTACGGTGTATCGACATACTCTGCGGGTTGGATCCCGCGCCGGTTTATTTCATTTACTTAACTGCTGTTTGTTCAGAGTCAAAACCAGCGAAGAATTTGACCCTTTGAGCTCTACGAGCATGTCACAAGTAACCTTAGAAATCCTTCTTACCCCCCCGTTCCCATCCCATGGTTTATCTGTACCCAGGCTTGTAACCTGGCTTGATAAAAATTATCCATGTGTCTCTTCTTCCCATCGATACTTTGGCACAGCAAATGGGCAGATCAGAGCACAGCAGTAAGAGCACAGCAAAGCACTGCTCTGCACACACCAACAACTGCATGTGAATGCAGCGTTCAGTAAGCTCATGATGAAATATTTTTAATAGGCCTATTATTATTATTATTATTATTATTATTATTATTATTATTATTATTATTATTATTATTATTATTATTATTATTATTATTTTGCATGTCACAATGGACTACTGTCAGGTTCTCTTCTTTTATTTATATTTTTTTCCTTAAGAAATAAGACTGCCACTTCCATATGTGATATTAAAAAAAAAAAAACCTACTACCCCTGCATCTTTTACTTCTGTAGTCAATGCTGAGATCTCAGCCAAGGGCACAGCCTAGGCATTTGCATGTCAAGATGAAAATAATCCATTTTGATCCTCTATAGAAAATGTGGTAATAGTGGAAGAAGCTCAGAAAACATTACCCATCTCTCTGTGCCATGGGAATCTTGAGGGAATAGCATTCCAGAGAGGGGTGTGATGCTGCAGTGCAGCGCTGCCTGAAATGCTGGGAAGAGCACAAAGAGGAATTCAGACACAACAGAAGTTATCCTGACAAAAATTGCATCTATGTTGATGGGAACGGAGAGGAGGGGGAATAAAAAGGGGGGAAAAAGAGAAAAAGAGAAAAAGAACTGCTGAAATGAAGGCTGGCTTCCTCCCATCTAGTGGTACCACTTAACTGAGATGTTTAAACTTAGGGTGTTTGAGATGCCTAGGCGAGGCATGTTTTGACCATAGCTACTCTGCAGGGGAGAGAGAGGATCCTGAGGTATTTACTAACGGTAAGAGGGCTGAACTGAAACCAAGATGTCTTGGGCAGATACCAGAAAGGTCAGTTTACATGTAGGCTTGCTCCCGGGTATACACTGTTGTGTGCAGCCATCTGATGTGTACTTTTTAAAATACATTATGTAGCTGGGTATGACCTGGCTGGGGAAGGTGCTGCTGAAATCAAGCAGTCTCAATGTCGCCTACACACCACAATACTCTTTCTTTTTTTTTCTTCTTTCTTTTCTTTCTTTCTTTCTTTCTTTCTTTCTTTCTCTCTTTCTTTCTTTCCTTCTTCCTTCCTTTCTTTCTTTCTTTCTTTCTTTTCTTTTCTTTCTTTCTTTCTTTCTTCTTCTTTCTTTCTTTCTTTCTTTCTTTCTTTCTTTCTTTCTTTCTTTCTTTCTTTCTTTCTTCTTCCTTCCTTCCTTCCTTCCTTCCTTCCTTCCTTCCTTCCTTCCTTCCTTTCTTTCTTTCTTTCTTTCTTTCTTTCTTTCTTTCTTCTTCTTCCTTTCTTCCTTTCTTCCTTTCTTCCTTTCTTCCTTTCTTCCTTTCTTCCTTTCTTCCTTTCTTTCTTTCTTTCTTTCTTTCTTTCTTTCTTTCTTTCTTTCTTTCTTTCTTTCTTTCTTCTCTTCTTTCTTTCTTTCTTTCTTTCTTTCTTTCTTCTCTTTCTCTCTTTCTCTCTTTCTCCTCTTTCTCTCTTTCTTTCTTTCTCTCTTTTTCTTTCTTACTCTCTTTTTCTTTCTATTTTTTTTTTCTTTCTTTTTTCTTTCTTTCTCTTTTTCTTTTTTTTTGTTCTGGAGACAGAGACATTTTGCTGTTCAGAAAGTCTTCAGACAGTGGGAGGGACCATGTCCCCAGCTGCAGAGCTCCTGCTTTCCATGGATATGGCCAGCCAGCCTGGGAGGCAAGGTGTGTTTGGGACGAGTAGGGCATCTCCCCAGAGATGCCTTGGATAGTGGACTGGGTAGAGCATCACACACCTTGTCTTCATCCAAACCAGCACCTGTGGATATCCTTTCTTTCTGTAGCTGGAAGCTTTGTCTTCAACTGACTACAGATGTTTTATTGCAGCCTTTGGCTGTGCCAGGGCAAAAGGAAAATCAGATTTGGGATCTACAACCCACCTTCCTTGAGCCAGTAACCCCTAGGGCTCTCCTCAGGATGCGACACCAACTCTAGACTCAGCTCTTCAGAGCCAGAGACACTAGCAGACGTTCCCCTAAAGCTCCTTATAAATCATGGGTATGGGTGTGAAGTTCACACCTATACAAAAATTATACAGGAACCCAGAAAGTAGAACAGTGAAAAGAGAAACAGGGACCACATACGCCCAAAGCCTCATCTTGTACTTCCTTGTGTCTCCTTAGACCACCAGCCTGTGCAGCTGTAGCCCCCACCATGCCTGCACATCTGCAGACGTCAACAATCCTGATTTTAAACTCGGCCTTTCGAGTATCTACTGAGTCCTGGAGGAAATGCTCCCACACAGCTCGCTCCCACACAAACATTCAGCGTGCAACACAGTATGCTCCTTCCTCTTACTCGGGTCCTGAGGAAAGAAAATGTCCCACCGGACTGAAAAGAAAGAAAAATCAGGCAATGTGAAATAAAAATTGTGTGAGATAATGTGCAAGAAATCCACGGGCTTAGGAAGATATCTGTTACAGGCTAATTTTAAATAGAGGAGTCTTTGTGTGTATTAATAGCGTAACGATGCCGATGGACAGATACAGGGATTTATGTTTTTTGTCACTCTTTGGTTGTAATCCCCCTCATTTTAAATGTGCTCTTTATTTATTGGTAGAACCTTCAGAGCAAGCGTACCCAATCTGTAGGACTGAAATATGGGAGCCTGGAAAATTACTCTCTGTCTCTCTCTTTGCCTCTGTTAATCCTCAAGGATTCCTCCTACCAAACTCTCATTTCTTTTCCTGTTCTTCTCCAGAGCAGAACTGCTCCCGTGCTCCTTCTTCCTCAGCTCACCTGAGAATTACCCAGGGTCCTAAGTGTTAAGATTGAGGTCTTTTCTGCAGCAAAATCCCATTTAAATCTCCTGGATATTTGGTGGGAGGCAAAGACTCGAAATCTGCAAAAATAATATGTGCTAAAATTTGCGGAAGGAATAAAATTAATGCATATGCCATGGCACTACCCTGTACTACTTCCCATCTGGGAGGAAAGAAATAGGCATTTCAGCTTAATAATATGCATGGTTCTCCCATTAGATTCCAGAATCTCTTAATGTAGATACACATCATTTTCTGGATATCAACAAACCACTTGAAGTATTATTTATACTCAAGGCTAGAATGATTGCCATGAGAATAATTGTGTAAAGGCTGGAATAGGAAAACAAAATTAACATTGCTGAATGGTATTCAGGCCTCAGTGATTTGGCAAACTTAGCAAAGATCACATGTCAGTTAAATGACAGATATGAGCCGTTGCAAAAAATATAGTGGTATTTCTTGAAAATATCTGATAGAGTAAAGGTTAATGTTATTAACATTCTGCTTGGTATGTAGTTGGTGTGAATGCAATATGTTCTTTATGATTTCTGTTTTCAAATATCAATGATACTTGGTTTTTTATTAATAGTGTGTAAGGGTGTATTGATTCTTTTTTTCTTTTTTTTTTTTTGTCTTTGTAAAAAATAATTAAAGCTGTTAAGCTTGGAAGAAAAAGATCTAAACAGATTAAATCCCATCCTACGTAACCAGGCCTACAAAACTAACACTTCCATCACTCATTACAGTATTTTATTCTTCTTGGTTAAATTCAAATTCAATTTATGCTTTTCTCCCCAGGGTTTACGAGCTGCTTTTTCACAGCCAGCCTCTCCCCAGCTTCACTGGGAGGTGTGGTGGTTTAGATTTCCCCCAGCATGCCCTAGAATCAGTGCAAATCTTGTAAAACCCCCAGACATTCCAGAGGAAGAGGCAGCACGTGGCGTCCTCCCAGTGTCCATGGTGCGCAGGCCGCTGAGTTATCCCGCTTTTCCTAAGGCTACCACCCAGATTGCTTCGTGCAAGTGACACTTGTGCAACTGTTATGAACCCACGTAAGCGATGTGCACATGAGAACCTCTCTGATGTGAGCTACAGGGGTTAGCCAGCCTTCACCAGGCTGCCTTTGTCCACCTTTTAAACAAAGGGACCCAGAGTCCATCATCCCCTCCCAGTGATATAAGTGCTGCACCCTGATTTTTCATTGGCCTTGTTGCCCTTCTCCTCCTCGGTCTCAGTTTCACAGACAATGTTTTCCTCTCACATCCCCAGGAGGGAACTGTGAAGGGTGCTGGGGTTAAGTATCGATGACTCCAGAAATGTCTCCAGTGTGTGAGCGCCTCCGGCTACTCACACAGAGTTTAAGAAACACAAGTAAAAAATGCCTTTCCTGGTTTCCAGGTATGATAGGTAGGGTTATGCTCCCATCACAAGAGATGGCGAGCTGGGAATGTCACACATAAAGGCCTCTGTACGGCGAGGAAGGAGGAGATGGCCACCTAGAACAGCATGTCCACCACAAAACCTGCGATGAAGCAACCCCCAGTGAACAATTCAGAGCAAAAGGGAGAACAACCTAGCAAAAATCACACCTTGCTGACAACTAGCGAGTTGCAAACAGATGCACTGACATGGGAACAGTGCTGGGAAGGCCAACACCCAATGTCCTAAACCAAAGGCATCAATGATGCAATTGCTTTGGACAACGACATCAACCTGTGGGACACAAGCATGCTGGAGGCTGACCTGATATGCTTGGGCATGTGGGGGGACACAACACTGTCAGATGTGGTGTGACCCCCCCAACAGGCTTTTCCACATCCTTTCTTGCCACGCACCTTCCCCCGACGATGAGCAACGTGCCCTCTGCTGATCCCTAACAAGCACTTTTTCCCTTCCACATCTGACCACGTTACCTCAGGTGCCACCCCACATCATTCCAGCAAGAGACAGGCACACACATGCTCCCCCAGCAAGTGAATTTTCTACTCAAACCATTCACTCAGTTTTGGGTCTGCCACCTCCTCTGTTCTGACCAATCCCTTAATCCACTTGATTTCAAAACTACGCAGGCTCTGGTTTTACCCTTTGCTCACCCTCTAAACCTCATTTCTCATCCCCTAACTCAATTAACGCAGCTTAGTTAAAATTGTTACAAACATCTTTTGGGGGGATTATCCTCTTAATCACGATTTTTTAAAATGAGCGGAGTGTTCAATAATCTGCACTCATGATGTAATCAGAAATTAAAAAAAGAAAAAAAAAAATCCTGTGAAAGCTATTTAATAACATTCTAAACCACTCAGCATTTCATTAAGGTTATTAGAAGATTAGGAATGAGATAGAAAGACGAGCAAGGTATAAATCTGAAACCCATAGCCATTGTTTCTAAAATGAATGACCACATTAAGGTCTTCCAAAATCTCAAGTTGTAATACATCTCATCTTTTCTCCCACAAGATCCTGCTTCAGGAACGCGCTTTTGTGTTTGGGAGGGGGAGGGGAGGGGATTAAAGTCTTTGAAATTGTTCTATAAATAATGCGAGCCCACTGAGCATCGGCCTGTCCCTTCTCCGGAGCCAAAATAAGCACCCAAACACCAGGATCGCCTGCCTAAAAGCAGAATTAAAATCCTCTCCTCCCTGCAAAACTGGGAGCCACGGTGAGGCTGTGGTGCAGAACCCTGACTGGGAGGATGCCTGGTTTCGTGTGCCCCATCCCTCAGGCACATTCATCAGGTACCCACAGCCCCCCAGCCCACACTCCCAACACAGGAGCTGGCTCTCCTGGCTGGGACACAAGCATTCAGAGACCACCACCCTCAGGAAAGCCAAGCCAGCAGTGCTGGCTACATCTGACATGCAGATGCAAGGCATGAATGCTGTTTACAGTGGTTTTCACCTTGGACACTCACACAGATTCCAAGCAGCCTCAATCTGATCCTTTTCTTTCTAAATTTTATTTTATTTTATTTTATTTTGTTTCCCTGTAGCCATCCAAAGGTGAAATGCACCTCGCACTAAACCTATTCTGGGGGGATTTGGGATCTGATTGTGCATTTGTTCTACAAATAACTCCCACCCCAGTCTGCCAGTCATTCCCCCTGCATAATTTCCACAAAAGCCTGAGGGAGTTTTTCATGCTAGAGGACTTGAGGGTCAAGCACACTTTAGAAGAGATTCATTTTACTTTTCTTTTTTTCTTTTTTTTTTTCCTTTCTTTTTTTTTTTTCCCCCCCTTTTTCCCAAAGTAAACTTAAACAGCTTTAAAACTGCTCGGCATCCCCAAGCTGAGATCAGAGCCAGGCACAAAAGGGCAAATAGTGGCCAGGGTTTTAGGTGTCTGAGGCTCGTTTTCAGCAAGGAAAAGGACCGCCCGCTGCTCTTAGCCCCAACACCAAATTTCCACCGAGGTCAGCTTGCACGGGGCTCTTAAAATAATTCCAGCAAAGTCGAATACTCAAAAGCTATGTCATCAGAGCAGATTGCCCCCTGAGACTAGCGGGAAGGAATTACACTGCACACTGTTAAAATGTTAGCGACCACATTTCATTTTTGAAAAGGCAATTTATTTGTCCTGAAATAAAGAGTTGATTATATCTCTTATTACTGTTACAAGAACTTGATATATCACAAAGTGGAAGAGTTACAGCATGTACCAACTCTCAACCAGGAAAAATGAACCTGATTCATAATTCACTTTGAGAATGTCTAGTTAGTCAATCAAGTGATTTGTAATCATAAAGGCTGCCAGGAATTGAATGAATAATGGACCGTACTAAAATCCTCGGATTTTCTAGTATTCTTATTTCATTATGTGACTTTTATTGCTATTTCTGATAGTTGTCTCTCTTTCAGCAGAACAAATTAAACTGCTCATATTTACCAGAAGGAATATATTTGACTGCTTGATGCGCGTGATGAATACGCCAATGGAGTGACCGCCACATGTCACACCTGAAAGTGAGGGCTTTCTCTGCAGAAGCTAAACTTTCAGGACCTGAAGCTCGGATATAAACAGACTTTCCCTTTCTTCCACCTATCCCCACCCCTCCCCTCCCTTCTCCTGCCCCCCTCCCCACTGTATTTTTCCCCTTGAAAGGATTTTGGGGGTAATCAATCCAAGGATACATCATATCGTTACAGCACATTTTCTCAAGTTGTTTTATGACTATGGAAATGACATAATCCATACCGCATGGCATCTGTTAAAGAGCGACTGCTTCACCCTCTCCCTGTAGCTGAGAAGCATCTTTACCCTGCATGATTATCTAATAAGATGTGACCCCCGCCAGCTCCGTATTTTTACCAGTAATCTGGCAGAAGATAGCTCTAGACAGAGTTGGAAACAAGAAACAGCCACGCTATATGCAAGATCGTGCAGCAGTTGTGGCTTAATATGTGTTAATTATATTCAGGAGTGCAAATTGTTAATATTTAGTTCCTTTTTTCAGGCCTTTGCTGCAAAACAAAACTTCCAAACCCACAAGGCGAGTGTTAACACAGAAAACCCCTTAACTGCAGATTTAACTCATTGCTCACCGTGCTGTTTACACCACAAGCTGCTAAATATACATTTTCAATGTCCTGACAACTGCATCAGACAATGTTGTGATTTTTAAGCGATCGACGCTCCTACACTGAGAGATACTTTATTCTCAGCATTTCCCCCTGCCTAGAGCGCAGGTCCACCAACAGGTTTTTCTGCCTCTTGGTCTCATTTATATGTGTATTTTAGTGTATTTTATTTTAACTTTTTACACAGTGGGAGCAAGGGAATGTTAAATGACAAAGTTCTTATATATTTTGGTGATATTTTAAGTCAGCAGGAACGTGAGGTTTTTACTGGCCCGCTGTTTTCCATCCAGATGTGAGCTTTAGACTTCCCAGGTAAAACCAAAGGTTGTTTCTTCACCAGAAAAGTACAGAGGACACGGAGACAGCTTCACTCAGCAGTGAAGCACAACCAGTCCAGGACCAGAATGTGGCAACGGGAGAAACGGTTATTTCAGGAGACTTTGGGTGAAACTCATAAGTAAACCCAAATTTAGAAAAACAAGATGTAGTTATCCAAACTGGAGCGTAGCCAGGACTCTGCTCCGGCTGTTCCAGGCCTCCTCGTGCTATTTTATAACCATCTTGAGGGATCACCATTTTACACCTTCTCCGAAGCTGTCGTCGTTTCAAAGGGACAACATCAAATGCGGACCACAAGTGGAGTGCAATCATTTGCAAAACTCATGTCTTGGGACTTCTTCTCATTTAAATTCCCAGTAAAAAGACAGTATTCTGAACTTAAATCTGTGGGAAAGCCTGTGGCCCAGACAGGGTGCCACCATGTCGGTGAATGAGGAAGGGAATTTCCAAACCACAATGGCAGAACTGGTGAGACAATTTTCTCGGTGTTGACAAAGCTGGGAAAGACGACAAAGAGCATCCCAAAAAACTGGGATACTTTTGGTTTTGCTACTCAACTGCTAATGAAAATCCCGCCCCCCCCCCAAAAAAAAACACCAGAAGATAAACCACATCTTTGGCAGAGTGGTATCACAGTTACTTTTAACGCCATTTCCACCTGCTGATGTGATTTCCAAAAAGAAACCAGCTTAAAATGCATGGAAAATAAAATACATGTGTAGCATCCATCTAGTGCACTGTGCTGACAGGATGTACGCCCAGTACTTTTCCCAACCGAAGTCACTCTCTGTGTCTCCAGCTGAAGGGGAAAACATGGTGGTTGGGACTAACTTCACGCTGAGCATTCCAGGAAAGGGATGTCCAGCTGGGATCACAGAATCACAGAGTCACAGAATTTTAGGGGTTGGAAGGAACCTCCAGATATCATTGGGTCCAAACCCCCTGCCAAAGCAGCGTCTCTAGGACAAGTCACACAGGTCAGCATCCAGATGGGGCTGGAACCTCTCCAGAGAAGGAAACTCCACACCCTCCTGGGCAGCCTGTCCCAGGGCTCCTTCACCCTCACCAGGAAGAAGTTCTTCCCCACATTGGGGAGGAACTCCCTGTGCTCCAACTTGAGGCAGTCGCCCCCGTCCTGTCCCCACAGACACTGAGAAGAGGCTGCCCATGTCCCCCTGTGTCCCATCCTTCAGATATTGATAACCATTGATCAGATCCCCTCTTTTTCAATACAGCAACACATAACAGCAGGGAGGTGAATTTCACTGCTCTTGGTGCAAAAGCCTCATAATAGCAGAGGTTGATGGGTGGACAAAAGACCACAATTCCTTTCCAAATACCGCTCAGAACCACATGAGTGTTAACCACTCAAACACCACTTCATACATTGGGGCAACCTGAAATTTCTAGTCAGATTAAAAACACATAAATTCCTGGGAAAGCTGCCGTTAAACACCTTTTTCAAGACACCCACAACATGCTGGCTGATCCTTATCTTTGTCTGCCTTGATGAAAAACAAAAATCAAACTATTTACGGAGAGAAATTGCAGGAGAAATTACAGCACCTAGGTTTTTTTGGTGTCTTGGCATTAAAAAATAGCAAAAAAACCCACCAAAATTCTAACCTCTCATGCAGATATTTGAGCTTAATGACTTGCTGAGATCCACAGGACCACTGCCCTCCAGGTCCTCACCTCCAGCGTTTGTGAATCCAGCAGCTCTCTGCTGACCCACACGTACAGTGAGGAAGTAAAAAAACAAAGAAAGAAAAAAAGGGGAAAATAATAATAATAAAAAGCTTCTCCCCACTGCTGGACACACCAAAAATAAACTATGTCAGAGGTCTGACTGAATGTTTACCTTTCGGTCAGGATCTTCCCTTTAATAACTCTCCAGAAGTTGGGCTTGGGGCCTAGCAATTGTCTTATACAATATATATATAAAAAGAGATGGTTCCAGGCTTAGCAAGGCACAAAACCCCATTGTGCCCATTGCAGGAGACCGCTTTGTTTCTCTTCCCCACAGGTCTGTCTTTCCCTATGGCTGTCAATTCAGGCTGACCGAAGCCATCTTCCACCACTGCGAAGTTGCGGCGCTGAAGCAGCAAAGAGCAAAGTCCAAGACCCTCACAGTTTATCAGCAAAGCACTAATAAATGCAGTGAAAAGTATCTCTTTTTTTTTTTAAAGCTGGCCGAAAGAGTCGATTTTAAAACAGCTGCTTTCATCTTTGTCTTGCTTCTCTTATTAATATGAACTCGGAGTGATGGATAATATTTCAGGACTGGTCCAGCAAAGCATTTTGATGCTCTCCTGTTTAAAGAGCTGATGAAATTGATATATTCCTCTGAAACACTTTCCTGCCACATCAGCATTTTCTTTGGAATCCGTTCTGTAGGATAATTTTTGGCCAGTCCTCAGCTTGCTCGTTTACTGGTACACTGTCTGCACCGCTGCATATGCCGCAGCTCCTCCTGATGTATCTCTCAAAGTCACATAGCCAGTTTCTAGACTCAGGCAGCTCCAGCATGAGCTGCTGGGTCAAGTCATGGCTGCCAGAGTAAAGGACAGGGCTCACAGCAGCACGGAGCAACATTTGCACCCATGACCTCTTCACCAGGAACCCAGCTTCACCAGTACCACAGCCGTGTCCAGCCCAGCTGCTGGGTTTTCAAGTTTATCCGAGTCTTTGACCTCCATCACTCATAAGCTGAGCCTGGATCCATGGGTCTGTAATGTCCCCAAATGCTCCACACACAGGAGCTGTTGGTTTGGGTTGGGTATTTTTTTGGGGGGTGTTGTCATTTAAGGAACATTTGACTTGGTTATGGTTCAGCTGCTCCTCCTGTCCAGGGGGAGGGGGGCGTGCTTTGCCCTCTCCCCATGCCCACAGAAGGAAGCCCCCAACAGCCCGGCTCTAGCACACTGCCTTGGGCTCAGTCCATGCCACCCAAGCAGCGAACTATTAACTCCCTGTAGCCCACCAAGTCCATCAAGCACCCCAGATCCTTCTCTCCAGCCATACAGGTGACCCAGAGGCACAATTAACCAAATGTGGGTATTTTTGGATAGCACACAGCTCTCTTCTGGGTGTCAGTGAGGACCAGGTATGACCATCTCTATGCCACACATCTGTCTACAAGCTTATCCCAGGTACCTCATCCTTTTGGTCCATACCACACATGTGGCAGGCTTGGGTAGAAAGGCACTGGCTGCATCTCATCATGTGTTTTCTCTTCATCCAGCCACCTTCAGCAGGCACCTAGCATTGGTCAGGGCTCCATCTGGGCCACCTTGGGCCACGCTGCCAGTCAATGTCCCCTTTGGAACATCCAGCAAGGCACACAGGCTCCAGCTGAGGTTGTTGTGGGGGGATGAGCCTCTCTCCTTTCTTCCTATGGCATGCTGGGGATCCCACAGTGCAGCTATCTCTCCTGGCATTGGAAGGCGGGTACAGTTCAATATTTGACTTCCAAATATTTGCGTGGACAGGACTCCAAGACACCATCAGTGTTTAATACACAGGCTTGAACAGCAAGCATTTATTTTCATTTGTGCAGCCGAAATAGGGTGTTCAGAGGTGCACTGTGCCCGCTGACACTGCTGTGGAACCCCTGTGTTTTGGAAAAAGGTTAAGACTAACACAAAAATGGGGTGTGACCAGCACTGAGCCCAGCGCTTGTACCTAATCCAGCAGACCCCAGGAAAGAATCAACCTGTGTTTTCATCACATGAAGCTTTCATATTGTCACGGGGAGAAAGCTTGGCAAACACATTATTCACCTCTATTCCTTCTTTGTTTTTTTTCCTGAGGTAAGGGGGTTTAAGGAAGGAGAATTTTGGAGAGGAGTCTCTCCAGGGCTAGCTAGACGGGAATAGATGCCCCACTGCACAGCCAGAGAGAATCCCACAGGGGCTCAAAACCTTGCGTGGGCAGAGTCTAAGCAACACTCTCCTCTGCTCAAACCCAGTGCTGGCACAGGGGTCTGTGTTTTGCCCAAAGACGAGCTGGTCCCAGGGTCACAGCTGGGTGTTGCGTGTGGTCCGTACGCGGCAGGTCCTGGGGGTGAAGCAATGTGGGATTTCAGCTCATCTGCACTGTGGATGCCAGAAACAGGAACCGAGTTTTTAAAAGTGTGTCTTATCAAAGCACAAATGGCTTTTCCCAGCTCCGGTCTGTTTTGCTCCCTGGTGGGGAGCGCTTCTTCACACAAACTTCTCCCGATCGATAGAGTGACAGCCCTAATGTATAGTTAGTGTATGTGTGAGGGTCATACAGCTGTCCCTTCAGTAGACATTAATCCTACATCCAGAACTATGCGAGAGGTTAATGTTTGCTAATCTAACAGACTCTGTTTCTCTCCAGTCCTGCAGGGATGAAAGGATGTGAGCTTCGCTTAAGCTTTTTAAGTTTGGTCTGTGATGGATTCTGCCTGTTTTATTGCAAACGGGAGGGATGGGGAGGGGGTGGAAATCTGTCTCTGCCCCTGAGTCGGGCTTTCCAAGGCAAGAATACTGTTATCATTTATTTACCAAAAAGCAAAACTTCCCTTACAGCCGAGCAAAGGAGCAGAAGGATTCCCCTGTGCAAGCTAGAAAGGACCGGCAAGGAGGAAGGGGCAGGAGGGGATGGTTTGCTCCCAGGCAAGATGAGCCCTGCGCTCAGAGCCAAGCCTCCCTGGGGCTTGGCTATCCAAGCAGGAGAAATGTGAACTGTTGCGTTTTGTGTCTTTCCTTTCAAAGTTGCTTGACAGTGAAAAACCATTGGGAGTGGGAATGCCAGGCAGGTCGAACCAGTGTTATGCCAGAAAAAGCTGAGGCGAGGTGGGGGAAGGGGCGGGGGGGGGGGGTGGAGGGGGTGTTTAGGGTGGGTGGATGGAGTGGGGGGAGGTGTCCCTGTTACACCAGTGAAGCTTTTGAAGGGCAGCTTGTGGCATTCCCCAGGACACCAGCGTTTTCCAGGCGGCCGTGCCTGGAGGCAGCCACCCTTGTCTCACTGCAGGCTAACCCACACTGCAGGGTTTCCCCAGACAATGCAGGGATTTCTAGGGATTCCCGGGAGCAAACACATAACCCTCTTTTATGGCTGCTATTATAGTTCCTTCAGAAACTACTTCAGGCAGAGAAAAGTTAAGGCTCCATGCACTGCAGAAGGATCTCAGGCGAGTAAATACAAGAACATCACTCAGGCAGGGCAAGGCGTATTTTTCTGGCATGCTATCAAGGAAATCATGCTGTGACCCAAGTACTGGTATTTCAATTCGACCTGAAATTACAGTAAATTAAAATAGGAAGTACCAGGCTAACATCCTCCTGTTTGGAGGGGATGGGGATGGAGGGGCAGCAGGGGTGTGTGGAATAAAATAAAACAATAGGACTGTAACTTCAGGCTTCCCTCGGCTTGCAGTGCAGTGGATCTGTGTTATCCAGCAAGGTAAATTTGCCATTCCTTTCAAAGTGTCTGTGGAGCAGCTCTCACCACAATGCAGATGTAAAATAAATGCTTCTCTACCCTCGGTGCTGCCCAAAAGTGCTGCCTGGGCACAGCACAAGCTTTACTCCAGCCCAAGCTGGGGTTGGGTCAGCCCACGACAGTGTTACTCTTTACTGTAGGACTAATTACACCCAAAGTTTAACTTGAGAACAACAAATCCACAGGATTTTTAGCACCACATCCCCCCAACGAACAGATCGGCACAGCTGACCCGTGCCGGCCGTTGGTAAAGGAGGTCTGAAAGGAGCAGCACCGTGGGCAGAAAAGCAGCAGTGGGCTACAAACAGCCTGGCATCTCCTCTCCTCCTTCCCTCTCTCTCCCACCACCAGCACTAAAAGGGGTGCCCAGGTCCCTGGGGACTTTTATCCCCACCACATCCCAGTCCTTCGAGGGCCTGATTTTCCCCATCAGATTATCCCAAAAAGCCCGCAGACAAATTGATCCACCAGAGTCCGGTCCCTCCCCCTCCCGCATCAAACCAGGGGTGACTGCTGGACCTGACATCAACCGTATTTCTTCTCAATACCCCAGACAGGCCGATGGATCAATAATAGACTATCTATAGGCGGCCCAGTGATTTTAAGAAAGAATGAACCGTGGGGTTTACTTGGTCCTTTGTGACTCCCAACCCCGGTGTTGAGCACGAACAAAACTTGTCTTCACGACTGTCAACTGCCCACCATCCATCCCCATGCCACTGCTTGTTGAAATTACTCTTGAGGCGAAGCAGCCTCTACTCCCTCCCCATACCCCCATCCCTCTGTGTGGTGGGGGGGGGTCCCCCTCCTTCCTTCCCAGGACTTACAAAATGGGAGTGGGGAGAGAAGATGGACTCGCTCTAAGAACCTGTGTTTTTACAGCACAACAAGGAAAAAAAAAAACTTCTTTATGGCTTTCCTGGGACTTCAGGATTTTGTGTTTCTATTTTTACAAGAATGGGCTGATTTGTCTTAGGCTATTACTGTCTATTACTGCTGGAAGTCCCGGGGAAAGGTGGGAAGCAGAGAATTCTGGCAATCTGCCTAAAGAGAAATCAATGAAACAAATTAATCCTTCGCAGGCTGCAATGACACAGTAATCCATCATTCAGAGCTGCTTTTATACACCAAATCAGAGAGCAGAGGAAAGAGCCCTGGGGGACATCACAGACAACAACTTACAGCAACACTGGGAAAATACTAAGGAATCAGTTTATTTAAAGAGGATAGATTTCAGTTGATTGCCTATTTCGTTTTATAGAGATTTTTCTTCCACAGTACTGCAGAGCTCGGTGTGGATGGCTCTATCTGCTGAACGCTGGCTACCCGGATCCCCTCCGTGGGCTGCCAGGAGAGATGGGAAGGGGGAGGTGAATCTTTTTACCCGGGACGGGCGAGTAGCCGAGGCACTGACTTTTGGAGGCAAGGAGGGAGAGGAGGATCCCCGAAGCCCCCACCCCCCTCCTCCCGCGGGTCTTGCAGGATCGGGCCCCTCGGGGGCACTGGCTGCGATGATGCTGACCAGCCTTTTCAGCTCCGTGGGATGGATGTGGGGCTGGGGGTCGGGGAGAGGGGAAGACGGGTGCCCGAGCCGGCGATAGACCCCATCTGCCTAGGGGGAGAGGAGCAGGATGAGACCCGCGCTCCCCCTCCATCCTCGCACCCCCGCGCCGTCACCTTTCCCGGAAACCCACGAAAAGAAGGGGAGGGGAGGAGGGGGACATGGGTTGGAACCCATCACCCCGTGTTTAAAAGTCACCTGGTGGTACTCAAAGTGCTTGGGGAGCGGGGGGCGGGGAATCGAGGGAGGGGGCTTGCCGGGAGAGACTCCCTTTTCCTAACACGGCCCCCCCCCTCCCTCCCAAAAACCAAAAACCACACGTGGAGGGGCCACGCTGCTTCCAGAGGGTCCGCAGCTGGTGGATAGTTCCTCCCTGCCTGGACATGACCCACGTCTTGGGTGGGGGCAGAGACCGGAGCATCCCCCATCCCCCACCAGCCGCCCTGCCCGGGACACCCCCGCGGCTGCGGCTTCTGCTCGCTCGCGTTAAGCCCCACCGAAAGCATGTTGGGGGGAGGGGGGGGGAGTAGGAGAAGGGAGGGTGGGGTGGGTAGTGCGGGAGCTGGGCAGCGGTTTGTCTCCGCGCTGTAAATCAGCGCGAAACGCGTGAGGCAGCAGAACTGCCGAAACACGGGCACCGGGGTGCAATCAGGAGGCGCTTTTGAAATGATTTCTCTTTTAACATACACCCCCACCCCTCCTCCTCCTCCTCCCTCTCCCCCGTCTGAGGGCAAAGGGATAATTTTGGTAGTCCACTTGGGCGCTGGTTTCGCCACCCCGGACACTCGGGAGGCATGTTTTATTCTGGCTTTCCCTTCCTTCGAAGAGATGGATAACGTTAAGGACCTGGTGGTGCTGCTGGGGTCAGGAGAAGTATGCTAATTGGGGAGTCTAATTGCTTCAAGCAGTCATGCCTCTAAACATGGAGAGCGCCGTTGATGGAGTCAGTCTGTTCCTAATAAAATGAAGAAGCGCTGAATTAAATTCCCAAGAAAGGGACTATAAAAGTTTCCACAGTGTAACTAAATGACTTCACCTATACTATTACCCCTCAGATGACATCTTGAAAGAAGGCAGACTCGATACAACCTCCATATTCATAAATTGGCTGCGCTTAGGCCAGTAAATCCGGACTGGTTTTAAAAGGCTTTTTTCGTCCTCCCAATCAAATGAAGTCATTGTTAATTAGATGTTTTCAGTTAACAATGTCGCTATTCCCTGCGTTACCTGCTCACACGTTTAGTGAACTTCTTGCAGCATCTGGATCGGCAGATATTTTTTTTTCCTTTTTCTCTCTCTTTTTTTTTCTTTTTCTCTCTCTTTTTTTTTCTTTTTTTTCTTTTTTTTCTTTTTTCTTTTTTTTTTCTTTTTTCTTTTTTTTTCTTTTTTTTTCTTTTTTTTTCTTTTTTTCTTTTTTTTTCTTTTTTTTTCCTTTCTTTTTTTTTCCTTTTTTTTTTTTCTGTCAGGCTGAGAGGTGATTCCCTTCTTGCGACTCTCCTTTTCGGGGAAAATATCATTTACTCCACTCCTGGAGGGATAAATGCTGCCCCTCATCAATGTCCCTGCCGGGTCTGTGCAAAAATACCTCCTCTCCGGAGGAAAAACCTGTCCGCGATCCCCACTGGGATAGCAAACACTCCCACTCAGCCCAGGAGGGTTTCGGGGTCACGGGGGCCCTGCCTGGGACACCTGCCGGGAGGGGTACAGGCTTGGGGGAGTGTGTGCGGCGAGAAGGAAAAAAGCAAACCCACCCACTCCATCCCCCTCCCAAACTTTCCCCGGGCAGCTCGGGATGTTTCCAAACAAAAGCAAACCCAAGTTCCAGCTCCTGGCAGCGAGAGGCTCGTTGGGGAGCGGCGCGCTGAGGGTACGCGGGTGAGAAAGGAGGGGGGGGGGATGCTTTCCGCCTCCCTCGGGGGACCTGTGACTTGTCCCCCGCAGCCCTCGGGGTCTCGGCGCTTCACGACCGGCGGCGAAGCCCACGAGTGATGGGAAGGACACGAGAGGCATCCCGGGAGCTGCGATGGGACAGGAGGTTTATCCTGGCGCCGGGCACGGGAGGTGCGCGGTGCTGAAGCCTGTTTGGCAGCCGATTGCGGGGGAGATGGGCTGGGTAACGCTCGATCGAGCCGTCCCTTTCCTAGGCTGGCAGGAGAAAGCGGGGGGGGGGGGGGGGGTGAGGGGCTAGGGAGGGTGGTCCTGCTTAATTAGGTAGAGCAGGTGTTTCGCCGAGTGCTTTGCACCTAAACCGATGACCTCTGAAGATCTCCCCCGCAATCCTTTGTGCCATTTAAGCCCGTCTTCATCCTGCTTAGACAGCTTCAGTCGTGTGCTTCGTGTGTCTCTCTCCCGGAATTGGCTCCAAATAAACGGATCACGGATGTAAAACTATCCCCCCAAGACATATGACTAAGAATTGTCAAGGAGACTTTGGTCCACTATCCATGTCTATTATGCCAGTCACTCATCATGATCCCTTGTGGTGTGTCATACGTCATCATGACACTGATCCATGACACAGTTTAATGCTATTCGGGGATGCTCCGGCATCGCACAGCAGCCCGCCTCCACCCCGCACCTCTGTAACTCGCCGCGGATGGCTCTCTCGCCAAAGGACCACCGCGCAGCCTACACCAAAGCCCACCCGCATCCCCCGGCACCCTTCGGCCAGAAACGCGCTGCTGCGGGTTCCCAGATATTTCCCGGTCCAGGGGTTGTTTTGCCTGTCTTTCTCGCCTTTCAGCCCAAAAGCTGTCCTCAACAGCCCCCGCACTGCCAGCCTCGGGCTGAAGGGCAGCGCCCGTTCATCCCGGGGGACTGGGAGAGAGGGGTATGGGGGGGGATGCCTCCGTTACATGCCGTGCCCTAAACCCCGCGTTGGGCGCCCGGCGTTCCCGACGCTAAGCACAGAAAGGTGCCTGTCCACGTTCTATTCCACGCGTGGGCAGAAGGGAGCATCTCCGCGCTGGGTACGCGCAGGAGAGGGCAGAGAGGACTCGGCGGAGGGGTGGGGGGGGTGGGGAGGCAGTGGGGGGAGGGATAATCACGCGAAGCTGCCCCTCTGTGCACTTCCGTGGGTTGTTACCGTGGGGAGGGGGCACACGTGGGCTGCGGGGGTGCGGGTGGCAGCTTCTCGGGGGCACCGTCCGACCCGGAGTCGGAGCATCCTCCGTGCTCCGTCCCCGGGGGCCGCGGGAGGGAGGCAGACAATAGCGTCGGCTGCAACACCTGCGATCTATCACGGCGGTGAAATATGTACAGTAACGTGGAGTAATTGCTCTTTCCGCTTCCAGAGGGAGCTCAAAGCTGGAAAATCAAGGTTAGAGTCTTCCAAACTGTAAACAATTTCCACGGGGCACATCCGAAGCGCGCGCGCAGATAGACAGGGAGGTAGACAGACAGAGAGAGGGGAGGGGGTTTCCCCGTTTTGCCCTCGGAAGGGGCTCGAAGATTCATTTCACGTCGTGCGAGGAGGGGATGAAGACTCTGTCAACGTGCGTTAATCTGCTCGGAAGCGGCACGGGGCTGAGAAACTTTTTACCTGTGCGCAGCGGGGAGAAACCCCGGAGGGGGGGAGTGGGTGAGGGGTGGTGGGCAAAGGTGAGCGGGGATCCGAGCTGGTGTAGGGCAGGATCAGCCCCGCGGTGATTAATTAATTCGCTGCAGACCACAGCGTGGTTCATCAAGTGCGCCAACTCCGCCCGGAGGCAGCGACCTGCGCGTTCGCGCAGGGGGGGTCTCACGCGGTGTCGTGAGCCTGCGGTCACGGGTACGAGCAGCATCGTGCTTCAGTTTTTGGGCTCGTGGGAGGTACCCGAGTGCCGGGCTGCAGCGTGGGAAGTGGATACTACACACACCCTCCCCCGCGGACGCACCTTCCTCTCTTTTAAGTTCTTTGCCCCCCCCTGCGCGTAACTTTGCGCGCGCGAGTACCGCAAGTTTCAGTTAGCGCAGGCGATCCCGCCCGCCGGCGCGCAGCTCGGTCGCGGCTGACACTTAAAAATTTAATGCTGACTCGGAGGTGGCACAGGATAATTAGGAGGTGCCTCGAGCGCAGACACACACGTACCCACCCACCCCCCCCCATACAACCCCCTGGAATTGCGGCTTGGATTTGGGTCTGAGGAGAGACGTTACTTCTCCACCGCGCTGAGCTCGGCCAGTGCCCAAAAGAGGTCAAAAGCCATCCTCATCCTCCTCATCATCATCCCTCGTCCTCCTCATCATCATCCTCCAGCACGGGTTGCGCCCGCTCAGCTGCTCAGCCTGGGTACCACCGCACACCAACTTACCGACACCCACGCAACGCGGTCCCTACCTCCCGCACCAGCTTACTCAATCTCCAGCTACCCCCCGGGGCTGCTCCCTGCCCCACCGCTCCATCCCCCCGTCCCACTGCCCCACTCCTTCCTCCCCACTCCCCACCCCGCTCAGGCCGTCGGGGCTCCGAGCATCTTTGGTATAAATCACGGAGAACAAGCCGCGGGTTCGTTTCCTTGTGGGGGAGCGGAGGGGGGGGGGGGGCAGAAATAAATAAGCAAAATTAAATAAATGACCCCGGGTTTGCTGCTCTTTCAGCAGAGAGGTGGCATGTCTCCTCTCCTCTCTTCTTTTTTGGTTTCTTTTGGAGGGAGGTGTGTGGGTAGGGGTAGGGGGGACTAAGACAGCACGTTAGACAGTCACCACCATGCCCCTGACAAGCCATGACGCCTTTATCCCCCACCAATTTACCGCACCTCGCGGGGCTGCAGGTAACACCCCGCTACATCGCGTTGAAAACTAAAGGATGCCCTCGAGTCCCGGCGTGTGGTGTGCCCGGGATAGGGACGCCCCCCTCGGGAAACCCCAAAATCACTGTCGGGTCCCGGGCCGCCCCGTGGAGCGGTGCCGGGGAGATGGATGCGCTCAGGCAAGCGGAGCGGCGAGGGGCCGAGGAACGGGTGCGCACCCCGCGCTGGGAGGCGGCGGCAGCAGCGGAGCAGCCCGTGGAGGGGTTCGCGGAGCGCCGGGAAGCAGTTTCGGCCCAGGGATGCTCCTTCAGAGCTCTGTGCTTGGGGTGGAGTCCTCCTTGAGTTGCCAAAACTTTTCCTTTTTGTCCTAAATTACCATCCCCCCACACACACACACACTCCAAACTTCTCACCCCGCGCTGGAGCCTTGATCTACGGCACAGTCCAGAAAACAATTGTTTACCTCCTTTACAATAAGCCATTTCATGAGGTACAATGCGACAGATACAGCGGCGAATGTTGCGTAGGAGAGCTGCGAGGGGACACGAAGGCGCACGGTAAAATGCCACCTTCCTTCCCTACCTGTGTCCCTTTCCTCAGCTACTTCGAACAAAAGGCATCCCGGAATGCTGCTTTTTTCTTTTTTTCTTTTTTCTTTTTTTCTTCTTTTTTTCCTTTTTTTTTTTTTTTTTTTTTTTTTGTGTGGCACCGAATTAATTCCAAATATTTGGTACACAAACTTAGCGAGCCTAAAGGAGATTAATTTTTCCAGAGTAATCCAATTAAAAGATTTCTAAACTAATCTTTTGGAAGGGAGGGGAAAAAAAAAAAACCCATAGTGCAAGGCTAAAGAGGAAAATCGTTTTTATGACAGTGATTTATTGCGCCGGTTCGGTCTATAGAAAGAGGCTCCCCTTGCCTGAAGATGACCACTCTCCCTCCTTTCTCAGGTCACGGATACACCCTGGCATATGTGTGGCTGCATCTGTTTAGATTAGTTTATTTTTATTTCCTGGGAAGGCTGTAATCCGGGCGCGGATCTCGCCCTTAACGCGCCAGGGAAGGGAGTTTGGTCGCTTACAAGTACCCTAGACTTTTTTAAGTGCTAATAGATTTATGGTCTCTTTTCCGACGCCCATCCAGAGTAATTAGCACATATGTTCTAAATAGATGATAGTTTTGTGAGCAATAAAGCAATTACCCATCGCTGGAGCTGACAGTTCCTCCAACTAAACTCCAACCAGCAGCTAATTGGAAAAGTCATTTCAGCTCCATTGTCTGCAATTAGTCCTGCTAAACTATTACACCCAAACTACCTGGTTTGAGGTTTATTTATTCATTTCTATTTGCATTTGCAAGCGTTTACCAAGTCCGTGCTTAACTTTTCCAGGCGACGAGTGTCTCTGGGGCTGGGTGTTTCAGGGGTTTGGCGGGGTTTTTTTGGGGGGTGGGTTTCTTATTTCGCACCCAGGAGAGCCACGCTCCCGCCTTGTCGGTGCTAGAGGGCTCAGCGGTTCACAAACATGTGTCCACTCTGCTGAGCCGGGGTGATAAAACCGTATTTTCCCTGCCAGTGCAGCCAAGCGGGAGGGCGAGGGCGGTGGGGAGGAAAGAGGTTGATCCTGCTACACCAAAAAAAAAAAAAAAAAGCCGGGGAAATAAAAAAAAAGCCAACCCTAATTCCCCTTGTACAGGGTCTCTGCATTATTTAGGGACAGCCTGGATGACTCCCCATCCCCCCCACCCCATCCCCCGGCACCCCAACTAGTAGGTGCTCCATCCTTCGCTGGAGGAATCCATGTCTTCCCCCAGCCCTTCCTGGGGAGGACACACGGTGTCCCCTCTGCCCCTTTCCGTGGCACTGGAGGGCGGGGAAAAGCCTGTGGGTCGGGGGAGCCCTTCTCCATCCTTCCCCCGAACCTGCCTCCCTCTCGAGGGTGGAAAAAAATTAAACAAGGCTCAGGATTTGTGCACAGTGAGTGGAAAAAATGTGTTAAACATCGGTTTGACGCCCCACCGGAGCTTCAAAATATACACCGGCTGGATTTCTTCTACTTAATTTAATCTTTATTGGGCTGGGTTTCTTCTCGCCATCTATTCACCAGAAACCCCAGCAAAACGTACCAGAGGAGAGAAGGTTGGGGCGGGGGGGGCGGGGGGGGGGGATGGTGGTGGAGGCGGAGAGGGGAGAGGGCTGGTTAGTCCTTCATTTGAACAGCGGACTTTAGCAGGTATTTAGCAGGGAGGCACTCCAAGGAGTTTGAAGTAGGTCTCTTAAGTCAAGACTTCTGCCCAGGGCTTGAGCTGGTCCTGGAGTGGAAAAGATTTGTGTGTTGGGATGGGAACTTGTAGCCTTAGCAACAAAGTAGTCACTTGAAAGGAATTTACAGCGAAAGCATCCCAGACTGAGAAAGAAACGCCAATTTCTGAGCGGCTAGGAAGGAAGAGATAGTGCCCTGACTTGAGCCTCTAGAACAAAGCTTTTTCTATTTGCCAGTGGCCCCAAATTTTGTCTGCCTCTCCCTTTCTTAAGCTATTTTTTCACCCTCTCACCCCCTCAAAAAAAAAAAATAATCAACATTGTTAAGATGCCCCCCCGAAAGCCATGGGTACCCCCGTCTCCTCCTGCGCACCGGCCGGGCTCGGGCAACCGGCAAAGCGCAGCCAGTCGCCCACCGAAGGGAGACAACAGCCCACACTCCCCCCTCCAAAAGTCACCTTCTCCCCTGCGGCCGGAGCTGCCTCCCGGTTCCTGGCACTCTCAGTTAAGTGAGAACTACCCAAGTCCCGGGGTTTGAGTGTGAGAGGGGAAATAACGTCGGGGCCGCTTCTCCGCGCTGCGCCTCCGAGCATCACCCGCCGGGAAGGGTCCGTCCCGGCCGAGCGCTGAGAGGAAGGGCTCTGGGGCGCTGGATGCCAGCCCCCCCCCCTCCCCCCCCCCCCCCCCCCCACACACACACCCCACACCTCCGGCCCTAGGTAGGGAGTACCCTGCCCGGCGTGGGTGGTGGGGGGAGGGCTGTACCTCCTCAGGAGCGCAAGGTGCGCGCATGGGAGTTGCCGTGTGCAGGGCGCTGCCCATGCAGTTCCCTGCGTGTGCGCACCCACGGGCTCGCATCCCTCCGGCCGGGCAGCCCCGGTGCACAAGCGTTTTCGTTGCTCACAGAGCACACACACACACACACACACACACACACACACACACTTTTTTTTTCTTTTTTTTTCCTCCTTTTTCTTTTTTCTCCTTTTTTTTTTTCCTCCCCTTTTTCCATTACGAGCGATTAGATGGTGTCTATTCAAAGTTGCTGATCCAGAGAGAAAATAGGAGTAGATAAAAGGAGATTTCAAGTGACCTCCTCGTCCCTTTCACACCAACCTGAGCCCCAGAATAGCCAAGGATCAACTCGGACAAAAGCCCTTTCCTTTTCCCTTTCAGCTTCAGAAGATTCAGTGCAAGGGGTTAACAATAAAACATATAACTCAAGCCCCGTTTGGTAGGTTCAGGCAATTTTGTGTACCTTATTAACGTCACCGTTGGATATGCCCGGGCTTCACCCTCAGGAACATGTGGATTTGAAATAAATAAATAAATATGTATAGATATAGAGAGATATATATATTTTTTTTTAAGGGAAAAAGAAAAGCCTTCGCGTGGTAATACACACAGCAGACACTTACAGCTTTTGTGCTGGGCTGGAGCGATCCGCCGCGTCTCTATTCTGTTTCGTTTAAACTTTACCTAAAGTGCATCCCCGTCCTCCCCACGCAGGCGGAACACGCCGTAATAAACATATCTTACCCCTGACAGTTTAAGTGAAAATGCTGAGGTTTATTACTCAGATCAACTCCTGATGAGGTAAATATGATTACATCGCTACTGTTGCTGCCAGCCGCATTTCCCCCCACCCCCCCACCCCCGAAAATAAAAATACTTTTGCACCGCTTTTATCTCGGGTGCCGGGGAGAAAGTGACATTAAATACTTAAAACGCCTTGGAGCCGATCTCTGGTCTGCGGAAAGTCCAGCTCGAATCTTACTCCTGACGGACTAATCCCCGCAGTAAAAGAAATGGGATCTCTGACAGGTAACTATTAAGGAAATGATTATATACTGCAGTCGATTGTGTTGTCAGGACAATCTCACAACTTTCAAACTCGTTTCCAAACGTCAGCTCTTCATCAAAAGCTCCAGCCCCCAATTCGGGGATCGTAAATAACGCCGAATTCACGCCTAACAGAAGACGGGGGTTTAAAATACGGTCAGAGGTGTTTCCACGGGAGGGGAAAAAAAAAATAAAAAGGGAAAAAAAAAGAAGGAGAAACAAACAAAAAAAAAAAAGCTTCGTGTTAATGGCTTTAATATACTTTTGTTTCTCTTGGCTTCGGCGCTCAGATCACCGCAGCTTTATTTGTGCCGAAAGTAAATATTTGGTCCTGGATTCACCAGCGTGTTGAAAATGATTCCCAGATTTGCCTTATATAGGAAGGTTTGATTTGCATCAAGAGGTCATCAATTTCTCTTTCCTGGGGCTGTACTTGGGAATTGTCATGGTCCTTTAGTGCTGTTGGGCAAGTGGCCTTACAGTTTGGGTGCTTCCTCCTGCCCTCTCCCCACGCTGACGTGGGGTTTGGGTTGGGGTTGGGGTTGGGGTCTGTTGGGTTTGTTGTTTGGGTTTGGGGTTTGGGGTTTTGGGTTGGGTTTTGGGTTTTTTTTTTACTTTCAGGAACAGATATATATTTTTTTCCCCATAAAAAAAAAAAAGAAGAGAAAAGAAAAAGAAAAAGAAAAGAAAGAAAAGCAGACTTTCGGATGCTCAGGCGTTTCTCTGTTTGGATGGATGGCGAGAGAAAGTTGTGATTCAGCGCCCTGCTTTCGGGTTGGCACCGGAGCCCGGTACTTTTGAGCGCTAACAAATGACAAACCCCGGCTCGGCGCGGCCCCGCCGCCGGGGAGGCTGCGGGGACGGCAGATTGCCTTCCCGAGGGGGTGGCAAGTGGGGGGGGGGGATTGGGGGAGCCGCTGTCACGCCGCTTTTTTGCCAATCCCGTCTAAAATAATTCCAGGGAAGCGGGCGCAGTGCGCGGAGGGGAAGGGCGGTCGCGCCCCTGGGTTAAGTACACGCGGAGGGGACACACACACACACACACACACACACACACACACTCTCCCCGGGGGTCGTGAGACCCGCAGGGATGCGCTGCCGCTCCAGGAGAAGGTGGGGATGTCAGCCGCGACCCCGGGAAGATGTTTCGGAGTGGCAGGGGGGAAGAAAGACCCCCGCTCCCGCGAGTGATAATTTCTTTCTTTTTAAAATTAAATAAATAAGGCAGGATACGTGTGGTGGGGTGGCCCTGAGCGTCTCCGGGGAGGGAGGGAGCAGGGAAAGGTGGAGGCCCCTCTTTCCCAAGGCCAGCCGCCTTCAGCGGGATGCAGCGAAACGGCCTGGGCGATGGGCTTCGGCGATGGCAGCAGGGATACCCGGAGGGGAGCGGGGGGTAAGGGGGCTGGCCACCCGGGGTGTGCATCCACCCACCCCCACTTCTCCTTCCCCCCTCCCATTCCCGGCATTGGGCTTCCTTTAGAAAGCGGCGGGGGTCGACACAAAGCGCCCCCGGGGTGCGCGCCCCGCGGGGCGGCTGCGGGCAGGTGCTGCGGGGCGGCAGCGAGAGAGCAGCCCAGACCCACCCACCCTGGAGGGACCAGCCCGGCCACCCCCGGCTGCTCGGGGTGATGGGAGACAGCGGAGACCCCCTTCCCAGGGCGGAAGGTGGGGGGGGGGGGGGGGCGACCGCTTGTCCTTGCAACCCCTCCCGCCCACACATATTTTGCGCGGTGCTCTGCGGAGAACTTGTTGTACTTTGGGTCTGGCCGAAGCGCGGCGGGGAGGGAGGGGGGTGGGGTGGGGGGGGAAGGAGGAGGAGAGAAGGGGGAAAAGGGGGGAGGAGGGAAAAAAGAAAGGGCGGGGGGGGATGTTGGAAGAAAAATAAGAAAAAAAAAGAGAAAGGCCTGGGAGGAAAGGCCCCGGCACCGCCGGTGCGGAGTGAGGCCTGGCTGGGCACAGCCGGCTGTGGAGGCCTGGCCCGGCTCCGCCGCTCCCAGCCCGGCTGCGGGGCCGTGGAGGGGGCAGCAGGGCCGGGACACACCGTTATCCCCGGAGCGTGTCCGGTGTGACCGGGCACATCCCGTTTGCACGGCCCGGCGAAAGGGGCCGCCCCGACGGCTTCTACCGAGGGACGTACCGGGAGGAGGGAGGTGGGGGGGAGAGGGGAGGGGGGGGGGGCGGGGTTCACTGGGGAAGAGACCCCAGCACGACCCTCTGTTTTTAGAGATCCCTGGCTTTAAAGCCGGGGCAGGGCAAAGGACAGCAAAAAACACAAATAAAACCCCCCAAAAAGCCAAATACTGGGGAGAGAGGGACAGTTCTGCACGTCAGAGCTGCTCGCAGCACCCTGTGACAGCAGCCTGCGCATTTATTGTCCTCCGTTTACCCTGCTCCCTACGTGCTTGTGTGCATATATATATATATATATATATACACATGCATATACGTCCGTCCGTGCGTGTGAGGGTGTATTTATACATACATACATATATATGTATATACGTATTGCTTCGTGGAGCTTGGAAGGTGAAGCAGGCACTCTTACATTCGCTTTGCAAAAACGCAGGCTGCGGGTCTCCTCCACTCCCCAGCTCTAGGAGAAGCCGTGCCACTCAGAAAATAACAGTAATAGCCATAAATACTACCTGCAGCTGGGTTTTATGTTCTACTCTCCTCACCTCCCTCCCCGCCACAAAGAGCGCGTAGAAGTTGTCACCGCTAATCTCCAGAGGAACTTTTCCCCACCTTTCCCGAGGGGACAAGAAGGCTGCAAGAGGAGAGAGAGAGGAGCCCAGCGCCGTCCCGGGTTGGGTTACAGCGCCGGGGGGGGGGGGGGGGGGGGAAGAGACACAGAAAGGAAAAGGGAAAGAAGGGGAAGAAAAAGGGAAAGGAAAGGGGGTGGGGAACCCCAAACTTCCTCTCCCTCCCCCAAGAAAAAGAACCCAGAACAAAAAAAAAAAAACCAAAACCCAACCAACAAAACACTAAATCCTGCCAAAACGACACCACTTTCAGATCCCAGCTTGGCCCCTGGCCTGGGGAAAGCCAGGTTTGGGGCGACAGTGGGTAAGATTAAGTGTGAGCAAGTCCCCCAGCGCCGTCCCCTCTACCGTTGCAGACCCGCAGAGGTTAAAAAGCAATCAAAGCTCGTTTCCCAATTAAATGTGAGTTGTGACCACTTTTAAGTGTCCCCGTAATTTGTCGGGGAGAGGAAATGCCTCCCGTCGATTGAACTGTGCTTTAACCTGGTCAGCTGAGGCACTGAGGCTGCTTTTATTGATGGATGCCCTCCGTCCCGACCCCCTCCCCGGGCTCCCTCGCAACCGCAGGACGCAGCAGACGAGATTTCACTCGGGACTCCCGCAAACTTCTCCGGCCCTTCACGCATCGGATTGTTTTGCGGGGGGGGGGGGGGGGGGTTTCCCCTTCCTTTGCCTCCCCGAAACCACCGCATTTAATAAATCGCTTTCCCCCATCAC
>JAKCOX010000419.1:37500-59526 GCA_022605575.1 Laterallus jamaicensis coturniculus
AGGGCGAGGAAAGGCGGCGAGAGCCGGGGAGAGCGGGCTCGGAAGGGGGGAAGCGGCTAGGCGGGGGTATTTTGAAGAAGAAGAAGGGGGGGGGGGGGCATCGCAGGAAAGGGAAGGGAAAGGAAAGGGAAAGGGAAAGGGAAGGGAGGAAGAGGGGGGGAGGAAAGGGGGGAAAAAAAAAAAAAAGGAGGAAGGGAAAAAAAAAAAAAAGACAGAGGGAGAGAGAGAGGGAGAGGGAGAAAATCCTCCGTTGCCCCCTCCCCCTCCCTAAAAAAAAAAAAAAAAAAAAAAAAAAAAAATTAGCGAGAGCGCGAGCGAGAGGAGGGGGGCTCGCGGCGAAAAATAAATAAAATAAAGAAAACGGCAGGAGCGGCTCCAGCCGGCAGCAGCGGCGGCAGCAGGGCAGCGGCGGCGGCGGCAGCCGAGGCGGAGGCAGGCGGCAGGCAGGGTCCCCTCGCTCCCCGCTCGCCCCCGGCGCCCGGCCGGCCGCCTCCTCCCCGCCCCCCGCCTCTCTCCCCGGCAGCCCGCAGCGAGACGCGCCGCTCCCCAGCACTTTTTTGGGCCCGAGATATGGCAATGGTAGTTAGCAGCTGGCGAGATCCGCAGGAAGACGTGGCCGGGGGCACCCCGAGCGGCCCCAACCCCGCCGCGGCGCAGCCGGCCCGGGATCAGCCGCCCCAGCAACAAGGGGGTTCGGCCGCCCCGCATACCCCGCAGACCCCAAGCCAGCCGGGACCCCCCTTCCACGCCGGGCACGGCCGGGGACAAGGGAGCGGGACAACAAGGCTCGGGGCAGAGCCAGCAGCACATCGAGTGCGTGGTGTGCGGGGACAAGTCCAGCGGCAAGCACTACGGCCAGTTCACCTGCGAGGGCTGCAAAAGTTTCTTCAAGAGGAGCGTCCGCAGGAACTTAACTTACACATGCCGCGCCAACAGGAACTGTCCCATCGACCAGCACCACCGCAACCAGTGCCAGTACTGCCGCCTCAAGAAGTGCCTCAAAGTGGGCATGAGGCGGGAAGGTGAATATTTCTTCCCTACTATGCTATCGCTCCCCTCTCCCCGCGGCTGTGCAGGCGTGCGTGTGCCAGGGCTCTCCGTCTGTGTGTGTGTGTGTGTGTGTGTGTGTGTGTGTGTGTGTGTGTGTCTCTGTCTGCCTGTGCATACGCGCACACACGCGCACCTATACGCATATACATATATATATATATATATATATACACGCGCGGCGTGCATATACTTATATATTTTATTTATATATATATATATATATATGTATGTATATATGTATTTACGGCTCTCCGCGGCTATCTGGGTCCCTCTCTGTATTTCCATGCACATGTCAATCTCTCCCTCTGCCTGCACTCCATCTGGCAGCTTTGCGCCAGGTTTTGTTGTTATTGTTGATGGTGGTTGGTGGTGTTTTCTTTTGCTTTTCGGTGTGTGCCTCCTGCCCTCCTCCCGCTCCTCCCCACCCCCTTTCCCCGGCACCGCCGCGCTCGCCCCTTCCCCGCTCATTGTGCCGAGAATTTATTATTATTACGGTCGCTCGCTAAATATTTATCATTTAAGCCGCTATCTCCGCGCTCGCTCGCTCTCTCTCTCGCGCGCGCGCGTGTGTGTACGCGCGCGCGTGTGTGTGTGTGTGTGTCTGTCTCTGTGTGTGTGTGTGTGTGTTTGGATGTGGTTTTGTCTATTGTTGGCATGAGACCGGGGGGTGGGGGGAGAGATACATCTCTCTCCCGTACGAGATGTGCTTCCATTCAGCTTCCTTTCCCCCCCCCACCCCCCTCACCACCACCTCCCCCCTTCCGCCCCATCATTTCTTTTTAAACCCGCAACACTTCTCGTTAGATCCATTTCCCAGCCTCGTTGTTTTATTGGGTGTTTTTTTTTTTGGGGGGGGGGGGGTTGTTTGGTTGGGTTTTTTGGGGTGGTTCTTTTTTTTTTTTTCTTCTTTTTTTAAACCCCGAAAGAAAGATGAAAGACGTGTAAGTAGGGAAGAAAAGAGGAAAGGGGGTGGAAAAAAAAAGGGGGAAAGGGGGTGGGGGGGTGGGGGGAGGGCGGGGGGGTGAAAAGAGGGAGGAAAAAAAAAAAAAAAAGAGGAGGAGAGGGAAATGTGCTACTGTATCTCTGCTTCTCTGTGCTTCCCGGTGCCCCGGAGTGTGCTTCTGTGCGAGATTTGGCCTTGTTTTCACTCCATGCGTTCAAAGGAAAGTTTGTGACTGAACCGGGTTTCTGTACTTCTGTCATTTCTTTTCTTTTCTTTCTTTCTTTTTTTTTTTTTTCAGCACGCTGCTCATTTTATTTCTTCATCAAACTCCACCCTCTCCTTAAAGCCTGCATACAAATCGCGATTTATAACCTATTTACCGGTCCTTCTCCTTCTAGCAGAGCCCGCAGCCTGCATCTGGCAGCGGGGCGCCTCTCCATTTCCAACTGCTCCGCTCTTATTTCTTTTTTTTTCTTAATTCTTTCTTTTTTTTCTTTTTCTCCCCCACCCCCCAATCCCCACCCCCCCCTTCTCCTTTCCAAGAGTCTCTGTGTTTTTCCCTCGCGTTCAGCCTCATTCTCCCGCAGGAAGGTTTCCTGCCCCTTCTCTCCCCTTCGCAATGTTATTTTCCTCGGTCTTGCAGTTAAAGTTTACCCCTGTGACTGTGGTTAAAGATGCCTTTAAAGAGTCACACCGGCGAAACAGTTGGTTTTGCGGAGCGGGGGATTGCTACTGCTTTTAATTGGTTTTTAAATTGCATTTTATTTGCCATAAGAAAAAAAAAAAAAAGGGGGGGGGGGAAGGAGGAATGAAGCCGCTCAAAATCTGAAAGAGCTCGCAAATATGGTGACTTCATTGGTAGTAGCTTCAGGGGCTGTCGGTAGGTGTCTGGGGAGGGGGGTGTAGCAAAAAAAAGGGGGAAAAAAAGAGGGGGGAAAAAAAAAAACCCAAAAGGAAGGAGGGGGGGGAAGGGGGGGAAACCCCCCTTCAAACAACCCAAGAAGTTAGACTTGTGCTCGCAGTTAATTGAAAAATAACTGCCAAGTTTACAAGCAGATTGAAGAGGGAGAGGTGGGCTTAGAGGGCAAGCAAGGCAGAAGGGAGAGGGGGTCCGGCCCGGGAGGCGAGGAGGGCTGAGTAGGGCAGGGAAAGAGAAAGTTGAGAGGAGGGGTGAAAAAAAACACCAACCCCAAACATGTGGCACGCCGGAAAGACGAGTGATCTGTGTGCGTGTGTCTGTGTGCGTGTGCCCGCGGGCGTGTGCGGGGTGTGTGCGTGCCCGCGTGTCGCAGGGAGCAAGCCTTGAGTTAGCCGCATCTTTCTCCCCCCCCCCCCCCCCCTTCCCCAACCCCCCATCCCAAACCACCCCCCCCTTCCTACACCACCACCACCACACACCCCCCTCCCTCCTTGAAGTTACCTTTGTTTACATGGCAGTGCGGCTGCGAACGCTGGCACGGATGGAGTGAAACACGCGCGCACACGCACACAGACAGACAGACACTTTAAAAAAAAAAAAAAGAAGGGGAAAAAAAAAAGAGAGAGAGAGAGAGAGAGAGGCAACTTTGGTCAGCTTTTCGGGACTCGAGGCATGCTTACGCTCTGCCGTGTGGAGATGGTTAATGAATCCAGTGTTTTTGCAGTTGCAAGCTTGTGCATTCGCTGTGCCACGCTGACTGCGGGCTTTTGCAGCGGCGGCAGCGCACCAAAGATATTAATTACACCGTCCCCCTTTTTTTTCCGCGAATGTTTGGCTATTGTAAGTTCGGACCTTTTGTTTTGTTTTGTTTTATTTCCCCTTTCCCCCCACCCCTCCTCCTCCTCACTTCCCCACCACCACCACCACCATCACCACCAATCCTATCCCCCCCCCCCCCCCCTTCTTTTCCCCTCGATAATATTTTAATCTTTCTCTTCCTTTTAGCAGGGAGAACTTTGCTGGGAGGAGGAGGGAAGGAGTTTTTTTTGGGGGGGGGGGGGGTGTGTGTTTGCTCCTCTATGGAAAGCTGGTTCTGTGTAATAAAGTTAGCAGTGGGGAGCTGGGGAAGGGGGAGGGGGGGTGGGATGCTGCGACCTGTTCCAGCTTTTGAAGGGTAACGACGTGGTTATTTTTGAAGAGTACGGACGCATTTGTTTTTTATGAATTATTTTATTGTATTTATTTTTGTTTTTTAAAAGCGACACAGCAGTTCACTTGTAAATCTCAGTGCTACCAGGGGCAGTCGGCTGGGATCCACAACAGAGCTTGGCTATATTTTTAACAGCTGGCTGTGATTTTTAACCCCACTTTCTCACAACCCGGAGGATTTCTCTGATTTTATTTTTTTAATTTTTTTTTTTTAATATATATGTGCGGGGCTGTCTTTTGTTGCGACAGGGGAGGGGGGGCCGGGGGGGGGGGGGTGCGTGCTGATTTGTCTTGTTTGCCTTGGCGCTTTTTTTTTTTTTTTTTCTGCTTTTTTTTATTTTTTTGCTTTTTTTTCTTTCTTTTTAAGCTGTGTTTATTTTGTGAAGCCTGTCTGCATTGGGGGCGGGAGGGTGGTGTATGTGTGTGTGGGGGGGGCGGTGTGGTGGGATGCGAGGTGGAGGGGGGGGCGCTTGGCTGCCGCCGGGCTGGGACTGCTTGAGCAGGGGTCGGGGTCGGGGCCGATGCCGGGGCCAGGGCCGGGCTGGGGGGGCGATGCAGGTCGGCTGCAGCTGCCCGGCTCCGCATGCCTCTGTCTGTCCGTGCCTGTGCGTGTGCCGGGGGCGAGGGGAGGCGGAGGGGGGGGTGAGGGGGAGGTGGGGGGGTTTTGTAGGGGGGTGAAGAAGCCCGGCATTGTCTCCGGCTGGCTGGCAGCGCCGCCGGGGCGATGCCTGCGAGCCTCCTGGATGCACATTTCCTCTCCTTCTCTCCTTCTTTTTGTCAGCGGTTCAGCGAGGAAGGATGCCGCCCACCCAGCCCAACCCCGGCCAGTACGCCCTGACCAACGGCGACCCCTTGAACGGGCACTGCTATCTCTCGGGATACATCTCCCTGCTGCTGCGGGCCGAGCCCTACCCCACCTCCCGCTACGGCAGCCAATGCATGCAACCCAACAACATCATGGGCATCGAGAACATCTGCGAGCTGGCCGCCCGCCTGCTCTTCAGCGCCGTCGAGTGGGCCCGCAACATCCCCTTCTTCCCCGACCTGCAGATCACCGACCAGGTGGCCTTGCTGCGGCTCACCTGGAGCGAGCTTTTCGTCCTCAACGCTGCCCAGTGCTCCATGCCCCTCCACGTGGCCCCGCTCCTGGCCGCCGCCGGCCTCCACGCCTCCCCCATGTCGGCCGACCGCGTCGTCGCCTTCATGGACCACATCCGCATCTTCCAGGAGCAGGTGGAGAAGCTGAAGGCGCTGCACGTCGATTCGGCCGAGTACAGCTGCCTGAAAGCCATCGTCCTCTTCACCTCAGGTGAGGGGGCGGGCGATTGAGGGGTGTGTGTGGGGGAAGGGGGAAGGGGGGGGGGAGGGTGTGTGTGTGGGGGGTGATGGAGGGAGGAGGGGGCGCCGTGCAAAAGAAAGAAAAAGGAAAAAAAAAAAAAAGAAAAACAAGAAAAGAAAAACAAAAAAAAAACCCCAAACCCAACCCAAACAAACAACAACAAAACCCACACACAAACCAACCCCTACCTGTGGGGAAAAGGAGGGGGGGGGGGAAAAAGGGGGGGTGTGAAAATAAAACTGAGAGTTTTTGTAAAGAAAATAGGCCGAGGCAGAGTAGTGCACAAGGAGGGGTATGCCTTGGCCTAGGGACCAATCTCCCACCTTCTCTTCCCTACCGATGTTGGCTTTTTAAACATAACAACAACAACACCCAAGCCCACCCCCCTCACAACCATTCCCCCCCCCCCAGAAAAAAAAAAAAAAAGAAGGAAAAAGAAACCCACCCTTTAAAAAAAAAAATTAAAATATCAAATTAAGTGGAGGCGGTGGAAACATGCATGTTAACAATTTTTCCCTGTGATAGATGGTTCGAATTAACTAGCGGGAAAGTGCATTAGCGTCGCCTTTGAAGTGCTCTGGCCGTAGCCTATAAGAATATAATACGTCTTCTATTATTCTGACCTGCGAGGGAGAAATTTATAAACATCAAAGGCGGGCGATGCGGAGGAAATATAGGAAATGGAAACAAGGCAAGACGAGGGGCCTGGCAGTGTCATTTTTTAATTATTATTCTAATTATCGCCACGACGGGGCTAATTGCCACTTTTTTTCTGCTTGTTTGTTTTTCTTTCCCCACCACCCCCCCACCACCACCGACCTCCCCCCTCCCCCCCCTACCCCCTCGCTCCTCTCTTGCCCCGGTTTCTCTCCACCACCCCCACTCCCCCTACCACCTTCCCCCAAACACGCACACCCCTCACCACCCTCCCCTCTTTTTCCAAACCGGCCGTCCCGGTTAGCGATAACTAAACAGCTCCCATAAATCTGGCTTTTTTATATATTAAAAAAAAAAAAAACAAAAACAAAAAAACAACCCAAAAAAACCCCCCCAAAAAACAAACAACACACTAGGCCGAGGCAAAATTAAAAGCATTCCTGAACAAAGATGGCAAATCGTTCAAAGGCCTTGCTTAACAGTGAGCAGTTTATAATCCATCAATATTTGTTGCCTCCCATGCATGAAAAATAGTATTTACATTGTATTAAAATGACTCCTAAATTTGCACAATATTGTAATGTAGCAAATGCAGTATTAATATCGATTTGAACATCGGATAATTTATTTAGACAGGAGCACCTAATTTGTATGCAGGGTGGTCGGAGACGTGTACTGTGACTGCCCCCTTTTACTTCCCGTGCAAATGCAGTCTCGCAGCGTCGGAGGGAATATTTCTTTGCAGAGGATAAAGTGCAGATCTTAAAACAAATGGAAGATTTACCGAATAGCCGGCCCGACATTTTAATGCGCTTTATCTTAATAAGTCTTCTTGATGGAAACATGTTTTTCAAAAGTGACAAAGAGACCTGGCCGGCATTTATCAGGCTGATTTAACTCCGCAGCCTGCCTCCTGCAGACTCCCAGACTTCCCTTTCCCATTCATTTCAGGGTGCTCATCAATAAGCAGGGACAGTCGGGGACAACCCTCCTCTTTCCTAGTTTGCTCTTGCTGCTAAAAATTATTACTATAACTTTAAATATTTTTAAATATCCTTTAAATTTTTAAAAATTTTTTAAATTTTTCTTTTTTTTTTTTTTTTTTTTTTTTTGCCAGACCCAACTTTGAGAGATTCTTCCCAAGCAGGGGGGGTTTAGGGGGGAGGAGGGGGGTGGCCTAGTGGGGGGATGTTGGCCTGTGACTTGGCCCTTTCACCCACCAAAGACCCCGGGATGGCGATTGCCCCGGATGGGGACACACTGGGCAGGGGGGGGAGAGTGGGTGTGGGGGTGTGGGTGGGAAGAAGGATGGGGTGTAGGTGCATTTTATTTATTTTCTTTCTTTTCTTACCCTTTCCCTCCTCCCCCAAAATCCTCCCCATCTCCCCCATCTCCCCAACCCATTTACCTTCCCCAAAAGACTGACCTTGGCTAGAAATGCTGTTAGTGTCTTTAGAGAAAACCCTTCATTTACATAGATCAGGGACAAACGTAGTCACCAAACGTTTGGGAGGGGAGAAGCCCCTTCCCACAATGGAGCGGAGTGTGAATGGGGTTGTGGAACGGAACAATAATATTATTTTGGAGCAGGATCGCACGGGGCATCTCAGAAAATGGAAATACAGCTGTCAGGAGTAATCTACCCCTTACCCCCATCCGCACATTTCCACTTTTCACTAAACTTGTTTTGACTGCTTAGCCAGAGGGGAATTCATGGGAAGCCTTTCTCAAAGTCGTCCAACTTTTTTAAACAAACTTTGACTGATGGAAAAGACATTTTTAGGCATATTGTCCTAAGTCCCTCGCTAAGGACTAAGTATTTAAAGCTGGCGTGGGTTTCTCCTCTTGTGGTTTTTACATTCGGGCTCCGGATAGCATGTACTTAATCCGTAAAATTCTGGACACCGTCCAAAGACTGGGTCGTGACCCAAAACCTGCTCTTTTCTTGCCTTCCCCCCCCCCCCCCCCCTCCTCTTCCTCTCCCCCCTTTTTAATTTTTTTTATAAACTTCATAGTTATTAATTCCTACACCTACCTTTTCCTTGTCATAAATAAACGTTTCCAGGAAGGGACCGAGCCAGATAACATAAATCCAATAAATCTATTTGCAGCGCAATAAGAACTTTGATTTCTAGTTAGATGCCAGCTGATTACATCTATATTTTCTGAACACTAAACTCTTCTGAACGGGTAACATGAAATACATCCCCGCCACTACAAGGGGGAAGGCTGGAGTGTGCTGAACAGTAATGGTTATTTATTTACATAATTTCTTTTCCATAGACCGCAGGAAGAAATATAGAGCTTTCCCTTATTGACACACTGCCATATAAAAAAAAAAAAAAAAAAGAAGAAAAAAGAAAGAAAAAAAGTGAGGCGCAGGCAGGATTTTCACATTAGCCCACTTTCTGAGATGGGATAATAACTCACCCCCGGTAAACACGGATCGCATTATTTCTCCCATGGTTTTGCGCTTCCCTGGGCTCCATCATCTAATCGAGCCGTGCATCCCTTAATTATTATTATTTTTAATCCCCGTTCTGAGGGGAAGAGTTAAGCCTTCCCACCGCCACCTTTAAGGATGCGGAATAAAACCCGAGCAAAGGCATATGCCGGGCCATTTAAAATAAATTAAAAGCTCAGCAGATATTATCGGCACGAGAAAATCCTGGGGTGTTTGGAGGTCTGAGGCAAAACCCAAGGCGTATTTTTTTCCTCCCCAACCCCGAAACCCACCCCTCCGCTCACACACACACACACACACCGGCCCACATCCCGCTTCCCAAAGCTGCCTCCCTTGCCCAAAGCACCAACTTCCCTTGGCCACGTTTGTCCGGCGACCTGCAGCTCTAGGTGCGCTCTCATCGAAAAAAACAGCTGATAAATATTTTAACTAACCTTAAGGGTGTGACATATGGGGCATAAAGGGAAGGGGGAGGGAAAAAAGGGGGAAAAAAAGGAAAAAAAAAAAAAAGAAGAAGAGGAGAAAGCCCTGCTAGGGCGTCAGCAAGACCCTTTCATATTGCATTGTTTGGAAGTTGAATAGGATCCTAATGCATAATGGGCAGATAATGCATGTAAAATAGCGAGATATATGTAAATATGGAGTGTGATTTGTGGCAATCAACATATGAACAGGCCTGTGTTTTTTTGATATATATTGCAAACAAGGACAGGGCTCGGGCTTTTGATAGATGTATATGTTGCAGCCTGGTGCTTTAGATGTTGCGAAATATCGTTGCATTAAAGGTACAGTATGGATTAGCAGGGCAGCCTGGCTGGGATAATTGTATATCTGAGGGATGCCAAGTCCGCAGCCCGGGTCAAAGGTTCTCCTCCTCAGAAGTTCCTGAATTATGGCTTGTTTTATTTGTATTTTTCGCTCGAGGCCATAGTATTGTAGATGAAGGTGTTCAGAAATCTTTGTAAAGCCAGTTCTTGATACGGGAAGGCTTAAACTTCAAAAATGCACACAGATTTTTTTTTTTTTTTTCCTTTTTCTTTTTCTTCTTTCCCCCCCCCTCCCCCCCCCCCCCCCATCCCCTTTCCTACTTCTTTGAATAATTTGTTGTGTCTTTCCAGGGTCATAATTCTACATTCCCAATTTTGTAATGTCCTTTTGGGGACCTTTAACACGCATTAATTCGTATACGGATCTATATATTAGCAAAGCCTGGCTTTGATCTGCGTTAAACCGCGCTGCCAGCTGAGTGCCTCCCCCTGATCCTGATGTGTTTTGGGTTGGGGTTTTGTGTGGGTTTGTTGGTTTCTGGGGTTTGTTGTTTTGGTTTTGGGTTTGTTGGGTTTGGTTGTTTTGGTTTGTTTGGGTTTTGTTTTTTTTTTTTTTAATATTTATTATTAATCTCCGAAACAATGCGGATGGTTTCAGCCATCCGGCCATACCCAACCACTTTTCCGCGGCTGCGCTTCCCTTTGGGCAAGTCCCTCCTGAGCAAGCAGCCGGTGCACAGCCGTACCCCCCCATCCCCGTTTCGGGTTACGCATCCAGGCTGTGCGCTATCGCCTGTTAAACGCACAGACGCATCTATACCTCCCTGCGCGTTACCTGCACACCCAGACCGCGAAGCGCGGAATAGCGTGCCCTAGGTAGGGACGCGAAGGATGCGAAGGGTCCCTTGCGCTCGGGTTTAGCGCTCGCTTTTTGCCCAGGGCGCATCGTCCTGCGAGGTGCCAGGGGTATGGCTCCTGCGCCCTATACGTGCTAGAGGGACCTATAGAGAGGAAGTCTCGCAGGCCAGATTTAGGCAAGGAGCACCCGCTCCAGCCGTCTGTGTGTCTCCCCCTGCCCCCCCCGCCACCTCCCCCGCCCCCACCGCCCCAGCTTTGTGTCTGAGAGCTGCAGGCGCCGGCTCAGCGCAAGCCGGGGCTAACCCAGCCGTTTTCCGCTGGGTTTATAGCACAGACCGCGAAGACGCAGCCAATTTGCGGTCGCCGGCGGCGGGGCAGGGACGGGGAAGGGGGTGGGGAACGGACCCCCTTTCTCCCCGGCATCTCCCGGCCGGCTCCCTGCCAGCCGCTGCAGGTCCCAGCCGCTGCCGTCCTCTGATGTGCAGCCATGTCAACAAACTCCCTCTGTCTCCCCCTGCGTGTGCGCGCCTCTGCTTTTTATCTTTGATACCGTGATTGTTATTATTATTTTCCTTGGTAACACCCTCCCCCCCCCCCCCAACCCCGCTCCTTTCCCTCCCCTCCCCCCCTCAGTGCTATTTAACGGGGGCCGGGTCCCCGTTTCCAGCAGCCCAGTGAAGGGCTCCCTGGAGCAGGGACCGCGCTTGCCGCCGCGCAGTGTCCGGGGAGGGGGAGGGATGGTGGTGGGGTGGGAGGAGGGGGGTGTGTGTGTGTGTGGGGGGGGGTGCTGATGGGAGAGAAGAAGTGGGGAGTGGGGGGACGCTGGTGGGGCTGGTGATGTGTGCGACGGGGCGCGGGACGGGTGCATCCCCCCCCCTCCCCTCCCTTCCCCCCCACCCCCCCACCCCTCCCCGTTGGAAATACCCGCGGGAGCGGCGATGCGCGGACAGGTCGCGGTGTTTATTCAGCGGCGGGTGCGGGATGGGATGGGGTGCGACGGGATGGCGTGGGGGGGGGGGGGGGGGGGCGCGCCTCACGGGGTGCACCACCACCCCCCCCCCGCGCCATCCCCGCGGCGCTTCCCTGTGCGCTTCCCTGCCACTAACCATCTCCCCCCCTTCCTCCTCCTCCTCCTCTTCCCCCCTCCACCCCCCCCACCAACTCCCCCCCCCCCCCCCTTCCTTCCCCCCCTCCTCCTCCTCCCGTCGCCGCCGCCGCCGTTCCGCGGCTGCTTCCGCGGGCGCGGTGCGGCGGGCAGACGCCTGCGGCCTGTCGGATGCTGCGCACATCGAGAGCCTGCAAGAGAAGTCCCAGTGCGCGCTGGAGGAGTACGTGCGGAGCCAGTACCCCAACCAGCCCAGCCGCTTCGGGAAGCTGCTGCTGCGGCTGCCCTCCCTGCGCACCGTCTCCTCCTCCGTCATCGAGCAGCTCTTCTTCGTCCGCTTGGTAGGTAAAACCCCCATCGAAACCCTCATCAGGGATATGCTACTGTCGGGGAGCAGCTTCAACTGGCCTTACATGTCCATCCAGTGCTCCTAGAGCCCGGCCCGCACCCCCGGCAAGAGACGCGGCGGAGCGGCGGAGGCGGGAGCGCTCGCACCGAGGGGGCAGTCGGGGTGCGGGGGGGGCCCGGGAGGCGGACACTGAACAAAAGAAAGGGCCGAGTAGGAGCAGAGGTGTGGCCGTGGTGGGGAGAAGGACGGACTTCGCGTCCGTGGATGGAGGTTGTGGTGTTTCGCTCTTTTTTTTTTTTTTTTTCTTTTTTTTTTTTTTTTCCATTTTTAAAAAAAAGAAAATTTTTTTTTGGCCTTTTTTGGGTTTGATTATTTTTTTTTTTCCCGGAGAGGAGGAACAAGATGATGATAATAATAATAATAAAAGAGACACACACACACACACGCGAGAGAAAAAAATAAAAAGGCAAAAAAAAATTATAAAAAACAATAAAAAAACCAACAAAAAAAAATATGAGTATTGAGGGGATATTAATCAAACCTGAAGGGGATACTGGATCTTCCAGGATTTATTGTGGACTGTTGTTGATATATGCTGTACAGTAACAAAACAAAACGCGTTGAAACTGAACTGAACCTTGTGTAGAATGAAAAAAAAAACAAACCAACAAAAAAACCAACAAAAAACAAAAACCAACACAACCAACAACCAACAACCAACCAACAACCTACCGACCGACAAACAAGCAAACAAACAAACAAAAATCCACGCGCAAACACTCACCACGAGCATTGTTACTCATTTTGTAAAATATTAGTCTTTATTTTCATTTTTTGTAAAACTTAAACCATCGTATGCGCATAAAGAAAAAAAAAAGAAAAAAAAAAAAAAAGGAACGAGAATTAGGGGAAAATAACATTTTCCAAATAATTATAAAAAAAAAATTGTCCTGTGTCTATGTATCTATATCTGTTTTGTATTTTTTTCTGGTTCCAAACCAGGTTTCCTGTGATTCTATACTAATAATTTTTGATATAACCCTTTGCTTCTTATAATGAGTGCGATATATGTTGTCGAAGCTGTTCTTCAAGAATTAAAATTGAAGTGAGAATTTAAACAAAAATAAAAGAATTTAGCAAAAAAAAAAAAAAATCAACTTATCACCCCACAACCCATGAGTCTTGTTGCTTGAAACATGCCAACAGTTCAGAGGAAAAAAAAAAAAAAAAGAAAAAAAAAAAAAGAGAAACCAACAGAAAACCAAACAACAACAACAACCAACAACAAACAACAACATCTCCCTGGATTTTTATCTCCTGTACCGGTGTTTAAAGGGAGAACTCTTAAAAAAAAACAAAAAACAAACCAAACCTCACTCGTGAAGGGGTAACCAAGTTGTGCAGACCATGTGATGTTCCCAAAAAACTGCCTTGGCTGTGTAAGTTTTAGGGGCTGAGCTGTCCAGGCCTAGGAAGAGAGCAGGAGGCACGGCGTGATGATGCCATAGGTGACCTCGCCTGGCTGGGACCACAGGGCTGACTCTCCACCAAGGCTGATGAGCCTCTGTCTCTCTCTCCAGCGTTGGCCTACCTACCCTTTTTTCTTTTTGAAACGCTTTCCCCCCCCCCCACTTGCCTTCCCCGACCTCATCAGCTGGAGTTTCTGCCCACTTCACACCTTGCTGCTTGCTCTTAGGTATGGTGGGCACGGATTGAAGCCGCCGTATGCTGCCACCCGCCGCCGTGCGTGCCGCTCGAGGCACACCATGGCCATGACCACTCATCCTTGATGTGGTGGCTCTCTGCTCTTGTGGGCTTGGGGTTGGGCTTTGGGGTTGGGCTTTTTGGTTTTCCTTTTGGGGTTTGGTTGGGTTTTTTTTTCTTTTGGTTGGGGATTTTTTGTTGTTGGTTTTTTTTGGGATGTTTTTTCCCTTTGGGTTTTTTTTTTGTTTGTTTTTGGGGGTGGTTGGTTTTGGGGTTTGTTTTTTTTTTCTTTGGTTGGTTTTGTGCTTCTTTTCTCTTCTTTTCCACCACAAGGACCCTCAGACCCCGGTGCGTGCCCCAGCGTGCACGCCTGGTGCTTGCTGTCAGCCGAAGCATCCCTCTCACTGCTTCTCCTGACTCCGGTCGCTGTGCAATGGAGGGTATTCCCAGCCCATTAATATAGAAATCCAACTGGATGCTGGCTCGTTGGGTGGCAAGCCAGCGTCTTCCGTGCGTGCTCCCATGCCACAGCCATGCATAAAACACAGGCCGTGGGCCCCCCCCCACCCCCCCACCCCATGGCCGCCCACTGCAGGGGCCCGAGCTCTCTGCCAAAAATGCCCCCTCTTTCATTTCAGTTCGTCCTCCTTTTTCTTCTCATTTTTCTTTTCTTTTTCTTTTTTTTCCAAAGAAAATTAAAAATCGTTTCTGTAATGGAGCTCCTTTGAAGGTAAAGGCTTCACAATGCTTCTAGCTGGTGGTGCAGATCTCTGTAACAGCTTTCAGTGCATTAATGTTTTATAGGATCTGAGACAGAGCTGTAAGAACACATACTACCAAGGGAGCTCTTTCTTAACGTATTAATAAAGCTGGATCTTTTAAAAATAACATTCCTCCCCTCACGCAGACACCTCCCGTGCCCTCCAAAACAAGCCTGGATGAGGCAGGCTTTTCAGTTTGTGGAGTCATGGGCAATGTTTTCCTTTTAATTTGCTGTCCTCCATCCTCTCCTCTCTCTCTCCTTTTTTTTTTTTCCTTTTTTTTTTTTTTTTTTTTTTGCATTAACAAGATCCTTCAATCCAACCCGCTTGGGGTTTTTAATATTCTAGGCGCAGCAGATCCGAGGCGAGAGCAGCTCTATACAGTAGGCACTTATAGCTGGATAATCAACATTGCCGGGCAGATCCTCTATGGGGGTAGAGCCCATTTCAGGATGGAGAAGCGGCCTGTATTCATAGGTGCTGGGGGTGGGGGGGGTGGGGTTGGGGGGAAGGGATGTGTTGGGGGGATGTTGGTGGGGGTGTTTGGGTGGGGGATTGTTGGGGGAAACGAATGGTTTCAGACCTGGGCACATAAGGACGTGAATTAGACAGACGGACACCTTCCCTTTTCTCACTCGGCGTGGACCTTGTGTAGGCGACAGCTTTGTTCCTCGCCCCCGGGTCTCCTTTCCCTGGGGCAGAGTTGGGGGCGGGGGGTGAGGGTGGGGGTGGGGGTGTCCAGCAGCTCCCCTCCGGGCTGCCAGCGGGGAGCGAGCAAGGATGCTCAGCCCCCCCCCCCCCCCCCCCCCCCGGGAGGTGCTGAAAGCAGCTCTTCAGAATTTGCTTTTTGGTGGGATGGGTGACTGAGGACCCAGCTGGGTTAGCAGTGGAAAACAGAAACAAACAAAATAATAATAATAATAATAAAAACACCCCAAACAAACTCCAAACCAAACAACAAAACCAAACACAAAACCACTACCAACAAAAAAAAAACCAAACCAACCCAAACAACCCCACAAATCACAAATAACACCCCTCACCCGCCCCACTCCCAAATCAACAAAACAGCAAAAGAACCCAACAACAACAACAACAACAAATGAACCAAACAAATGGGGATATCGGAAGAGAAAGACAGGTCTCGGTTTCTTCCAATGAGATGTAAATATATTCATTACAGTGTTATCCCACTGATGAAAACAGATAAACTTTTTCGTAGGTCAGAAACGTATTTTTCAATTAATTTTCATATTTATGAATAATAATAACAACCCACCGATTGCCAAGAAACTTGCAGGTGTAGAGGAGGTGTACGAGATGCACTTATTTCCATGTATGTGCCTAGAAAGAAGTGTTTCAATCCCTTAATTAAACTTTGCTTACAAGACGGTACCGTGTTCTGAAGTGTTGACTGCCCCGGGCTGAGGCTGTGTGGGTGGATGTTTCCCCTTTGCCACCCTTTGGCCTTTCGGGAGCTCGTACAGGGGCTGAAAAAATGCTGCACCATCGCGTCACCGAGCTCTGTTTGCTGGGAGGGGGAAGAAAAAGTGGGGAAAATTATTAAAAAAATAGCATTACGTGACGATGTGGAGAGGTGATGGGGTCCCTCTGCAACTTCCTCCTAACTTCTTCATAACCTACAGCGTAGCTGCTGTTAAACCGAGCTGCTGATGCACTGCTCCTGCCTTCTTGCCGTCGGGGGCCTCGCTCGCTGCCCTCGAGGGCTCTGCGACCCCCCCCACCCCCGCTCAAGTTTCTCGGTGGGGGTGTGGGGGTGCGCCCCCCGTTCCCCCCCCCCCCCCCGTCCTCCCGCCCCGCTTCCATCCTTTCGTGCCTCAGAGGGCTCCGCGCCCCCTCCGTGCTCGCCAACCGCTGCGGCAGCGCTGGCAGGGAGGGGGAGGAACCGGGGGGATGGGAGGGGGGGGGGGGGGGATTTGGTGGAGTGTGGGTGGGGGGGAGGCACGACCCTCCCACGCCAGCCCCAAGCATCGGACTCGCTCAGGGCACGGCAGATACAAAAGGCCCCCCCCTCCCTCCCCACCTCCCAGCTCCTCGCTAACTAGCTTGCCTCCTCCCACCGCCCAATTAAGGCCTTTTCTATATATTCAATCGAATAAATATTTGGAAATGCTGCTAAGTGGTAGGTTGAACCCCAACTGAGGCGGGGGGGGGGGGGGGGGGGGGGGGAAGTGGTGTGGGCAGTGGCAGCGCCATGGAGGGGGTCTTGTGCGTCCTGCCCCCTTCTCCTCCCTCGCCTCCCCTCACCTCCCGCGGTTGCCCGACGCGGAGAAGGGGATGCGCTTATCCCTTTCCCGGGGCTATTGACCTACCCCGCTCCCTTCCAACCCCCCACCCCCCCACCTCGTCCCCCGGGGCACCGTTGGGGCTGCTCGGCCTCCATCTACCCCCTTCACCTGCGGGGCAGGGGGCGATGCGCCCACTCGCGGGTGGGCAGGAAGGGTAGCCCCGGCTTTTCCCGGACCTCTGGAAATGAGGTGGAATCGGGATGGGGTGGGGGGAGGGAAGGATGGGGAGGGGGATGGAAGCGTGGGGATGGGGCTCCGTCCCGAGGGGCCTCTCTCTCCCCCCCACCACAGAAAGCGGCGGGCCCGGATGCGAAGGGGTCTTTCCCTGGGAGGTGCGTGGAGGGTCTTTCCCCCCCCCGTGGAAAGCTGCGGCTGGGGGTGACGGCAAGAGGCGGCAGAAGTCATCGAAGGGGAAGTGAATTCTGCGCCCCTGGGGGTCCCCACTCTAAGGAAGAAATGTGTCTCATGTGATGGAGAGGGCTTCAGGGGTTTTGGGGCGGGAGGGGGAAGCACTTTGGGTTTACTTTGGTGGGCTTTTTTTCGGTTGGGGGAGGTGTGTGGGTGAGGGGTCTTTGTTAATTGTTGGGTTTTGTGGGGTTTGGGTGGGTTTGTTTAAAAATTACCTGTGGGGTATTGTCAGCCCTGCCCCCCACCCCCCCCCCTCCCACCCTCTGCCGAGGGATGCGCAGGCAGCACAAACAGGGCTGTCGGGGACAGTGACCCAGACCAGCGGGGACGGACGGACAGACAGACGGACGGAGGAAAGGGAAGGATGCGGGGCAGGGAGTGAGGAGGGAGGAATAGTTGAGGGGTGGTCAGGGCTTGCTGCAGCCGCCCCACCAGCAGTGTCCGGGCGCGGAGCCATTCATAGGCAATGTCCGCGAACGCATGTGCACGGCTATTACAGACACTGTCGACATGCTTCCTCGGGTTTCATGGGGCATTTTGACTATTCAAAGGGTTCGTTTTTAAGTCTTGAAGTAGCGAGCTTGGGTTCTCCTCCCCCTCCCACCCCCCCTCTTTCTTCTTCTTTTTTTTTTTTTTCCTTTTAGACCCATATTTTTATGCTGGGAGAAGCAGGAATTGATCCCCCCATCCCCCCCCCCCCAACCCCCCCACCCCGCACTTGCCCACTTTTCTTCCCGCTTCTTTACATCTTGAGGCTATTCTCAGGAACGGCGTGACCTCCACGAAACACGTCTATGTATTTGTTTTAAAAGGCTCATTTTCTAATTGGCTTCACAGTCACTGACTTTGACGTGAGATTTTATTAATTATTTAATTTTTTTTAGATACACGCACACACACACACACACTCCCCTTTTTTTAATCCCCAGTGGGTCAGGGAGGCTGGGGATGAGTAGCGTTCTGCAGTGATTCCGGAGCGCAGTAAGTAAGAATGACGAATAAATACACTTCACAAGCCACGGGCAGCCCCCTGGTCCAACTTGCCGGGGTATCTCGCAAACCTGACGGGTTTCCCGGCGCCGGTGACGTGATGGATCCCTCCTACGACAAGGCGTTTTCCAGGGGGGGAATATTTATTAAATAATTTTATTTTTAATGAAGGGAGAGAGATAGAGAGAGAAAGGGGGAAGGAGGAAGATAAAATGGGGGGGGGGGGAAAGAGGAGAAGGAAAAGCCTGGAGGAGTAAGGGAGGATGTGAAGGAGGGGGGAGATCCGACAGCACAAGTGGAAACTAATAAAACTCTTGTTAAAGTGCTTGCTCAGGATCCATGGCGTCACCAGGTCTTTTACTTAGGAAGCCAAAGAGTTTTATTCCTAAATGAGTTAAAGAGCCATTTACCTCTGTCGTGTTCTATTCATCAAGCCACAAGTCGAGAGTCCCTAACATGAAACTATTTGTTTGCTTACACAACCAGCTGGGTGCAATTTCACGTCTGAGATATCTATCTGAAAGCGCCTCTCATTTATTATCCTTACTTGTCAGCGAATCCATTTTCCAACTTTTTTCTTTTTTTCTTTTTTTTTTTTTTTCCCACCCCCAACCCCCTCCCCCCTCCCTCCCTCCCTCCCCCCCCCTCCCTCCCTTCCCCATTCACTGAAGGCTCTGGGTTTAAATGCTCCCTTAAATATTTCAGCACCTACCGCTTCTCCAACCCACCACCCCCCCCCACACACACCACCCCCCACATCCCCCCCCCCCCCCCCCGATCACCTTCAGCGCGAAGCAGACGGGGGGGAATAAGGCTGAAAGTGAAGAGATGGGGAAGGCGACGGCAGCCCAAGGTGACTGACTCCCTTATCACAGCTCCTGCCCCTCCCTCGCCCGCCTCTCCCCCTCTCCCAAGGCCTGTCTGACAGCGCTTTAGGGGTGTTACCCTCCCTCCTTCTTCTTCTTTTTTAAGCGAGGGTACCCCCGCCGGGTATTTCCCGTGTGTTTCTCGGCGCAAGGTGCGGCCGCCTGGAAAAATACAGTGACATCACCCAGCTGCGGAGAGGGGTCAAGGACCCACCCCCCCCTACACACACCCTTCACCCCCGCCCTGACACTTGCGGGGCGGTGGGGAGCGAGGGGCCCCTGTTGCCCTCCTTGACCCGGTTTTTTGGTTGGTCACTGGGGGTGCGGGGGTCTTGGCGCGGTGTCGGCGGTGCTGGTGTTGGGATGCAGGCTTGAGGAGGGATGTCAGGATCTCTTCTCCCACCCCCCACGTGGCTTTCTGCTAGAAATACAAAGACACTACGTGAAGCGGGCCCGATCGGGTTATAGACGGAATTGCGAGGAAAGAAAACAATTAACAAAAGGGACAGTGGGAAATTGTATGTCCCCTCCCTCCCCTTACCCCCAATTTTGAAAAATCAGGATAATGTGAGTAGTGTTTCAAAGCAGGACCGTCTGGCTGACAAGAGACTCACTGTTAGTAATCTCAATGATGGCTGTATAATAGTGTATATACATCTCCTTGTCTGCAGAACCCTCCATCAAGCTTAAAGCAGTGGATCGAATCCAAAACTGCAACGGGGTATAAAATATCCCCTCCTTCAGGAAAAAAGAAGGAAAATTTTAAAAGAAGGGGGGGATGGGGAAAGGAAAGGGAAGAAAGGATGGGGAAGGGGCGGGCGGGGGTGTTGCTGGGGAGGGAGTCAGGCTCCTTGAAGGAGCAGCGGTCTGGAGGCTGAAAGCTATCCTATTGTGTTGATTTAGGAAGGCGTTTTGCCGTATATAACCTTTAAGGCCGGTCGCATCATCGCTCGGCCAAATCAAGCCAGCGCCGGCCAAAGCGTTTGTGTATGTGATGGGGAAGTGTGTGTGTGTGTGTGGGGGGGGGGATAAGGGGGGGAAGATGTCACGATCGAGGGGGGTCATCGATCCTCCCCTGCGAGGAGCGTGTGTCAGAAGAGCCGGCGGTTGCGCGTGTGCGTGTGTGCCAGGAGGCAGCCCCGGCTGCATCCCGCTCGGCCGGGGCTGATTAGCATTCCCCCGGCAGCCCGTGGTCCTGCGCTGACAACTAACAGAGATATCCAGCTCGCCAATGGGCCTTCTCCTTTTGTCTGCAGACCCCCGCCAAGCAGCCGCGACCCTCCGCGCCTCCCTCCGCTGCCCGCAACCGCTGCCCGCAACCGCTGCCCGCACGCAAGCCGACGTCCCTCCTGCGGTCCGCCCCCTGCCTCCCCCCACGCCCAACTACCCGCTTCCAGCACCTCCCCGACAGCTTACTTTTAAATTTTACATCTATATAGAATACAAAAATTTTTTTTTATATATATATATATATATATATATATATATATAAAAAAATATCCATTTCCTTCCTATTCCTATGTGGGAGCGGGGAGAGGTGCCCGCGGCCCCGAGCATCCCTCGGCCCCCAGCATCCCGCAGCCGGGGGTTGCCCCTTTTCTTTTCCACCGTGTTTCTCCACTTCTCCAGAGAGGCATTTTTGTCGGGTGAGCCGGTGGTTTACTCCAGCAGACACAGGAGCCCCCCTGTTCGCTGTCCTTTTGTCTTTCCCACCCGGGGTTATATTTTTTTTAATCCCCGGGGTGTGTGGGGTGAGGTGAACCCCGAAGCGCTGAACCTGCTGCGCACAAAGAGCCGGTGAAAGAAGGAGCCGGCACGTAAATCCGCAGGCCAGAAAAGCGCTTTAAACTCCCAGTTTGAGCCAAAGCTGCATTTCTGAGGTGCGGAAGAGCCGCGCAAACTTCCAGCAAAGTAGCTGCGGCTCCCTGAAGCGGTAAATAAAACTAGTCAGGTACTTTTTTTCCTTTCTTTCTTTTTTTTTTTTCCCCCAGAGCCCCATACAAATTGGTCCATGTTGACAGATGTTTGTCACTTAGTAACTTCTTTCCAAGTTTTTTTTTTTTTCCCTTCTTCTTTTTTTTTTTCCCCTCCCTCTCCCCTCCTCTAAGCCTTCTTCCGAGCTTGCTTTGTTGTTTTAAAATATGCATGTCTCTCAGGAATGCAAGTCACGAGTCCAAACTTCGTGTCCAACCTCCCACAAGAAATGATCCTTTTATAGGGAACCCGATATGTCTCAATCTGCACTTCACTCAAAGCCTCTGGATATAGGGCGCTGGTCCCTGCTCAAAAATAACTCCGCTGAAACGCCTTTCCACCTAAAAAAAATCCCCACGAATGACTCCCAGGGAAGAAATATAGCTCCCATAATTAAAGAAGGGCAGCGGTCAGAGGGGAATGCAGCCTGAAGGAAAAAAAAAAAGAAAAGAAAAGAAAAAGCGGGGGGGGGAAAGGGAGAGAACGAGAGAGTTTTTATTTCTGTGCTGGTTGCACTGGGCCGTCATTAGCAGCAGGTTTATCAAGACGAGCCTCTGTGGCAGCTCCGGGTGCGTGGGGAGAAGGCGTCAGCTCCTGAGGAGCAGAGAAGAGGAGAGATTAAGGAGCAGAGCCCAACTCCGAGAAAAAGAGTAAGTGACCCTCAGTACAATGCAGGAGCCAGGGAGACTGCCGGGCTTTGAATCGGCAGCCCGAGTTGGCTTGCGAGTGCGAACAATGGCATGGGAATAAGGAGAGGAGTGGGACGGGACGAGACGGGGACGTGGGAGACCTGAAGCGGGGGGGATGGGAAGGGGGGGAACGGACCAGGACACCCCGTCCGGGGAGTTCGCCCCCGACCCCCTCATCCCATTCCCGCGGGCGGCTGGGAGCGGGCGGGGGGCGGTCCTGGGATGGAGATGGGGATGGGGCCTGTCCCGGGTTATTTGCGTGGGAAAAGGGAGGGAAAGCGGGGGGGGGGGGGTGGGGGGGGGGGGAGTGGGGGGGAGTGGGGGGAGAGCGGGGGGAACGCACCCAAAAAAAGAAAGAAGAAACAAGATTAAAAAATAAGGAGAAAAGGAGAGGGAAGGAGGGAGGGAAGGTGGGGAGCGAGAGAAACTTCCCAAGTGATGAGAAACAGATGAGCTCCTGCCTGGGGTCACGTTTGCTCCCCGGCCCTGATGTGAAGTGACGTCAGCAGTTGCACACCCCTATCGTCGTCAGAGCGAGCGGGACGGGGAGAGGGGCGGGGGGCGAGTGGGGGGGGCCTTTCCCTTTCCCCTCCCCCTCCTTCCTCCATCCCCCCCCCCCACCCCCATCCCCCTCCCTATTGGGGGTCCCCAGCCCCCCCCCGGGC
>JAKCOX010000419.1:59626-118030 GCA_022605575.1 Laterallus jamaicensis coturniculus
AACACGTCCTCCGGAGTTAGCCTCCGTGTCAGTCTGTCATTAACCCATCGGAACAGTTATGATGCATTCAAAGCGCAAGTGCCACAAAATCAAAGACCGGCCTTTGATCTGCTCAGGGCTGCGAGGCGTTCTGTGCACTTTTTATTGTTATTATTGCTATTTTTCCCCCCCTCTCTCTCTCTCTCTTTCTCTCCGAGGCGAGTGTCGATACCCGAGGTAAAGATTTGATAACGCTAAATAGCGGGAGGGGGTGGGGGGAGGTGATGTGAGGGTATTTTCCACGATCACTTCTCGCCCTGTTAGGTCGCCGTTACAATCAGTCCCTGTATTTGAAAGGCTAAACGTCAGTTTTGAGAAGAAGAAAGTATCTTCCTGCAGGACGAATACTTGGAAAGAGGGAAAGAGAGAAAGAGAGAGAGAAAGAGATCGAGAAAGAGAGAAAAGAGAAAGAGGGAAAGAAAGAAAGAGGGAAAGAAAGAAAGAGAGAGAGAGATAAAGACAGATAGAAAGAGAAAGAGAGAGAGAAGAAAGAGAGAGAGAAATAAAGAAAGAGCGAAAGAGATGAAAGAAAGAAAGAAAGAAAGAAGAGTGAAAGAAAGAAGAGAGAACGGAAGAAAGAAAGAGAGAAGGAAAGAAAGAAAGAGAGAAGGAAAGAAAGAAAGAGAGAGAAAGAGAGAAGAAAGAAAGAGAGAGAGAAAGAGAAAGAGAGAGAGAAAGAGAGAAAGAGAGAAGAGAGAGAAGAGAGAAAGAGAGAAAGAGAGAAGAGAGGAGAAAGAGAGAAAGAGAGAAAGAAAGAAAGAGAGAAAGAGAGAAAGAGAGAAAGGAAGAAAGGAAGAAAGGAAGAAAGGGAGAGAAAGGAAGAAAGGAAGAAAGGAAGTAAAGGAAGAAAGGAAGAAAGAAAGGTGAAAGAAAGGAAGAAAGAAAGGAAGAAAGAAAGGAAGAAAGAAAGGAAGAAAGAAAGGAAGAAGAGAAAGGAGAAAGAAGAAAGAAAGAAAGAAAGAAAGAAAGAAAGAAAGAAAGAAAGAAAGAAAGAAAGAAAGAAAGAAAGAAAGAAAGAAAGAAGAAGAAAGAAAGAAAGAAAGAAAGAAAGAAAGAAAGAAAGAAAGAAAAGAAAGAAAGAAAGAAGAAGAAAGAAAGAAAGAAAGAAAGAAAGAAAGAAAGAAAGAAAGAAAGAAAAGAAACTGTAGGAGATAAAACTAACAAAGAGCGAATTAGGCTTTAGACCATCGATCTGCGGCGTCATCACGGCTACTAGCGCTGTGGCTGCTGTTATTACTGTTATTAATTGAGCTGGGAGGCTGCTACCATTTGCCTGATTCCTGCGATACCTTGAGGAAAGTGGCCTATGAGACGGGGGGAAAAGAAGTAGTAGTAAACAGTGAATCACCAGGCGCTGCCTCGCAGACAAGGCGGGATGGGGATGATGCCGAGTTGCTCATTTGAACTAATTTTCTCGGAAACGTGGCAGCTCCTTTCTCAGTGGGATGAATCCGAAGGAGTTTGAGTGGCCTGATCGGTAAACTTTATTAGGGGTTTTTTGGATCGGATTATTCGGGTTTGGTGCCGTGGGATCTTTGTGGAGTCTCTCTCTTCTCTCAATAGGTGTTAGGCTGTAACTAGGAGGCGCTGAAAACCTTAAAGGCGGAAAATTTACAACTTCATCATGCTCCAAACCACACACACCAAAAAAAAAAAAAAAAAAAAAAGGAAAAGAAAAGAGAAGAAAAAAAAATGTAAAAAAAAAAAAATCTGCTACTGTTGCAAACATATGTTACGGATTAAGTTAAGCAAATGGCTCTAGTTTTGCAAGGTTGAAAGCTGATAATGAAAACTTATATGCTAAAGAGTTTGGCTTTTGTTCTAACTCCAGTGGCTCAAACGCCAGCAATCTCCTGTACCTTTCCGGGAAACAATAATATTAGTAATTTTTTAAAAAAAATAAAATAATAAGAGTAAAATAAAAGCCCAACAAAACTTCACCTAGCTGGGAAGGGAGCCGAGACAACTGCCCTTCTGCCGGATCTGTGCCTGTCCCTGAGCTTTGAATTTCTCGACAGCTAAGCTCGGCCAGGTATTCGTTTCAGAGAAGAAACAGGAGAGGGCTCGGTGAGAGGGCTCGATGCTTTCCTAGTCGCCAATGGCCCCAGCCCGCCACTCCGGGACTCAGAGATGCTCGGCGGCCAAACCGGTCCCCCAAACTCCCCATCCCCAACCCCCCCGGTGGTCGGGGATGTCAGCTCCGGGAGGCGAGCACCCCGTTTCCTGAGGGATGTAGGAGTTTGGACGTGTTTTTCTTTTCCTTCTCTTTCCTCCGCAGCGTAAAATCCTCACGGCAGCATTAGTTACGTGCTGAGGAAGACCGCGGCGAGGAGTACGCTTTCAGGAGGAAGGCTACGTCCCAAGCTCTCCCCCCGACCCCCCGTCTTTGTGTCTGTCCCCCCCCCCCCCGCGAAGTCCTATCTGGTCTCCCCGGGAGGGAGGTGCGTGTTCGGGGCATCCCCGCTCTCTCCGCAGGCGCCTCATGTCGCGACTCGGCGACAGGGCAAAAAAACCCTAGCCAGAAGTCAGGGCTAGTCCCCCGGAGCCTGACTGGCGGGGCCGAGAGTGAAAGGATGGTGGGTGGGCAGCGGGATGGGGAGGAGGAATCCCCCCCCTCGCCTGCCCGCGGGACCGGGAACGCGCAGGGACTTTTCCTTCGCCCTGAACGGGCATCGCGGATCTGACAGTGACAAATGGCCGGGAGACGGGGAAAGTCACTTCAAACGACTTTGAAGGGTTGCAGGAAGAGAGGGCGAGGAAACGGCAGAGGAGGTCTCGGGACTCCTCCTCGGGCTGGGGAAGAACTGTTTATTTCTCCTCAAGGAGAAAGAGTGGGAAGGTGGGGGGGGAAAGAACCCCCAAACCAAACCCAACCCAACCGAACTCCCAAAAAAACACGGGGAATGAAACACATTTCCTCTGTCGGTACGGGAAACTTCATGCGCTCCCCAGGCGGAGGGGAGCTCATACGGGGAAAATCGCTTCTGAACGACCTTTTCCTTCCCGCGGAGCGCGGCCAGGAGCGCGGGGCTCCGCGTGGGAGAGGGGCCGCCGCCACGGCCGCGCACTGCGGGTGGGCGCCGCAGGCTAACGCGGGGAGGACGGCCGGTACCGCCGGGTCCACCCGGCTTGGGATAAGAAGCAAAAGCGGACACGGTCCTGGGGAAGGAGGCAGAGTAGTAGAGGTCTTAAAAATTTTTTTTTAAAAAAAGATAATAATAATTGAAAATGCAGCCGCCCCAGAGCCCTCAAACCACCAGAAAAACGCAACTAAATCTGGGCAGCTGGGGCCAAAATATAGAAAGTTGAGGCGGATCCGAACGAAAAACTCCAGCGTTCGCACTGGCGTTCAAAGCGCTCGGAGAACCCAGCGCTGGCTGGGGATCTGGGGGTGCCTTTTCCCCCGGACAAGGCGCAGGGTGGAAGCCGGCTATGTGTTCCCCCTGTCCTTAGAAAAAAGAAATTTAAAAATGAAAAAAAAAAATAAATTAAAAGGCATGAAAGGAAGAGAGAAAGAAAAAAACAACCCCAAAACCACCCCAGAACACGAGGAAAGATAGGAAATCGCAAGGAAACGTGAGCCGTTCTAAGTGAATATTCGGCGCTGCAAAATGTTTAAGCCTCCGGTTTCGTGTCGAAGCCTTTGATGCAGGCGTCTCCCTCCGAGCAGGAGTCGTTGGGCGAAACCCCCTGCGGCGTGGGGAGCCGGGGGTCAGGCATCCAAAACCCCGCGGAGCTTCCCGCGGCGGGGGTGTTTCCCACAGGTAGCCCCCGGTGTTTCCACCGTGGGTCCCGGCTCCCGGGGGGGGGGGCAGCCCGCACCCCTCCGAGGAGGTCTGGGTCTGTGATGGCTTGATGCAGGCCGGGGAGGGGGGAGCCGGGGGGTTAAACTCGGGACCACCCCCGGGACGTTTCCCAAACGACAGAGAAGGGGGGGGGGACGACCGGCCGGGCAGCCCCTGGCCAGCCACGGCGGCGGGAATGTGGGGCGGGGGTAGGGAGCAAACGGATTCCTGGCTCCCGGCCCCTCCATCGGGCCCTGAGTCGGAAGGAGACCCAGGAGGAGTACCCCAGAGCCATGGGGGCCCGACGCCGACCCCATCCAGAGACAGTGCCCGCACTCCGGTGCACTGCGGTGGGGTCGGGGGGAGCGGCGCTCGGTGCATCCCCGGGGCGGGAGGGCGGTGGGTGGTGGTAGTTTTTGCACCGGGGCTGGGCCCCTTCGAGGCAGGGGGATGCTCGCACAGCTCTGGGACAGTCAGGACATCCCCCCGCCCCTCCCCTCCACCCGGGAGGCGAGTCGCACTGGGAGGGGGGCACCGAGCAACCAACTTTTCCCTCTTTTCTTTTTTTGCCTCTTCCCTTCCTCCTTTGCCCCTGCCTGGGAGCCGCAGGCAGGCGAAGAGCCTCCCCCTGACAGCCCCGCGTCTCTAAGTGTGTCGCGACAGCCAAGTGACCAAGCAGCGTCGTGCTCCCCCACCGCCCTCCCCCCGCCGCTCCCCCCCAAAACAATCCCTCCCGAGGAGGGTGGGTGGGCGGCGATGGATCTCCCCGACACATCGGAGCGGTCCCGACCCTTCTGGAAGGATGCTCGATTGGATTGGGCAGTGCTTGGGGAGAGAGTCGGGTCCCCCCTCCCCGGGGATGACGGGGGGCAGCGGGACCCCCCGAATCCCGGCGGCGGCGGCGGCGGCGCTGGCGGCAGCGGCGCTGTCCATGGTGCTGGGCCCGCCCCGAGCTCCGCCGGGCCCCACCGCCCCCGGGGAGGGCGGGAGGGGCGGGGGATGATGTGTAGGAGTGCGTGTGTGTGTGTGTGTGTGTGTGTGTGCGTTGGGGGAATGTTGGTTAGGGGAGTGGGGGCCGGCGCTCCGAGAGCCCCTGGAAGGACGGCATCCTTCCCGGTGGTCCCTGTCCCGAACCCGCCGCCGCTTTTCGGGAGCGGTCGTGCCTTTGATCCTCACCGCATCACCGGTGGCGTGGGGACCCCACGGGGAACACCACGTACAGGGCAACGCGCGCACCCCGCCGCGTAGTTCTGCTGCTGCCCCAAGCTCCTCACGCCCCCCACCCCCCGAGTCCTCCCTCTCACCCCCCCCACCCCCCCCCCCCAAAAAAAAAGATGGCCCCGGCTAAAGTGGCAGAAAGTACAAAGGAAAATGATATCAGTAATAATAATAATAACAATAATAATAGTAACAACAACAACCACCCCCTCCCTGCCACCCCCTCAACATCAACAACGTGTGGAGCACACAGAGGTGGGTAGAGGGGGGAGATGCCACCCCCCCTCCCCACCCTCCCAGCCAGAATCCCCGACCCGAGGAGGAAGCAAAGGCGGGATCCCGGCTGAATTAGCGGAGAAACTCGGTGGGGAGCGAAGGTAGAGACGTGAGGCGTGTGGGGAAGGGGCCGGAGGGGACGGGAGAGATGCCGAAATCGAGCGGCGAGCGCCTGGCTCGCTGCTTGCTGCCAACCGGCAGACCAATACTTACAGATTCCCTGCGATTTTAGCGAGTTTGGGGTTTTTTCACCACCGCCCCCCTCCCCCAACACGAGCAGGACCAGGCACAGCATCAGGGAGAAAGTTATCGTTAATAATTTAAATTTCCCCACCATCACCACCCCCCACCCCTTTTCTGTGTGTGCCTGTGTGTTGCGGGGAGACACGGAGGACCCTTCTTATCAAGGGCTTCACTATAGAAAGCCAAATAATGCCTCGCCGTTTGGCGAGCCCAGGCTCAGAAAGAGGAGGCGTAAAACGGTCCCGGGAGGCGCGGAGATGCGCGGGAAGGTTATTTATCTAATTGTGCCGGAGATAGCAGCTTAAAAGAAGGAGTTTGAAGGCAGGAGTCTAGAGAGAGTCCTTTTGCCAGGCGTTAGGGGATTAGGTAGGACGTGAGCAAAGAGAAATGGAAACGACAAAAGGAGACGACCCAGGCCTTTCCGCGGAGGGGTCAGCTCTCTCCTGTGACGCATTTAGTGGGAAATAACTGATGCTATTGTCCCCGCCGGGATAAAGCAGCCTGCGGAACCGTTCCCCGGAAATATTCATATTTACTTGACCCCCGGTTGAGGGGTGCGGGGAGTGAGTGTGTGTGTGGGTATTTAAGTGGCTCATTTCAATCCGCCGCTGGGTAGGGAATGGCTGGGAGCGGTTATCTCCCCGAGGGTTTCCTCCCCGGGTCTCCCCGAGGGGAGCAGCCGGGGCCGGGCTCCCCCCTGGTCCCGCATCCTTCCCCCACCCCGCCTCGCCTCCTCGCTGCCCGGCACCCCGCGCCGGCAGCCAGACGGGCGGGTGGTGAAGAGATTCTTGTCTCCCAGGCACTGTTTTAATTTCCCACTCGTGTTTCACCTCGTTCCTGCAAGGCGAGGAGGCGGTGCGAGGCTGGCGTCTGCCTGGAGCAGGCGTTTGGAAATCACTCAGGAGTCAAAACTTCCCCACGTTAACTCCCCGCAAACTTCGCGGGCGCCAGTCTGTGCTGGAAAACCCGGGAAAGGCTTCTCGGGGTGATGGTGATGAAAGGAAAAAAACCCAAACAAACCCCAAGAAACCCGTCAGGGTGGCAGAAACTCTTCTCCTCCTCCCCACCCCCTTCCCCCCCACGCCCCACACCACCTCAGGACTCACAACCCACGCAGTGCCGTGGGGCTGCACGGGTGCTTCTGAAGGTGATGCTCTCCTCGCCACGGGGGTCAGAAGATCATCGCTCTCCCTGTTACTAGAAATAAGCCCCCCCTTTTTTATCTTACCCAAGAGCTTGGGGAGGACCTTGCCGGTGTGTGTGTGTGTGTTGGGGGGGAGAGACCTGAGAAACCCATGAGGGTTTTTTTGGCGATGTCAAACCCGGGCGGCACGTCCCCCCAGTGCCTGCATCCCACCTAGGCGCCCGAGAGGTCCTCCCGAAGGCTGCGTGAATTGTTTGATTTGATTTTTAAATCGAGTCAAAGCAAGAGCTCAGCATTTCCAGCGATCCGGGTGTGGGTGGAGGAAGAGGAGGGGGATCTTCACCGCCGGTCAGTTCTCATCACCAGGTCCCCTTCCTCCTCATAACAATTCGGGGTTGGTTTGTTGTTTTTTTTTTTTGATCGAGAGGGGAAACTTGGGAGTGTGGGTGTCATAACTGGAGCGTGCGGTTATTGTGCAACTGATGGACCAGAACAAATCCCGCAGCTCGGGAAATGTGTTTTTTTTTCTTGGTGTTTATGCCCAGTATCTGTACCTTGATACGGGGAGGGGGTTGGGGGGGGAAGAGAGGGGAGTGGGAGGGAAGCGCCCAGCAGAAAAACAATACACTTGCTCTGAACGGGTGAAATTAAACCCTCTGGTCAGTGCGGGTTTGATGAGGCAGGGAGCGGTTGCCTGCATTTTCCACATTTGGCCACATTTTTGGGGTTTATTTTTTAATTTTTTCCTCTTTTTTTTTTTTTTTCTTTTTCTTTTTCTTTTTTGCCACCATTTAAGTGACAGTACTTAGGACGGCGAAATTTAGAGATGCAGTAAAGCTGCTTGCCTGGAATCCACTTTGAAGTAATAACGCTGGTGCGTCTGAAATCCAGATCTACGAGCTAATCTCTAGTTTTGCCTTCAAACGGAATTCGGTTACAAAGAGCTTGGAAAGATTTTGCGTCCATTCAAGAGGCACAAAATCTTTAATTTTCTGAGGACCGAAAACTCCCCAAGAAACTTCATATAGCTCCTTAGGTTTTGCTTAGCATACGTGATAAAACATTGATTGTCGCAGTTTGGTGACCCATGAAATTTGGGGGTTAGTTTTCTCTTCAGACCAGAGCATATAATTATGCAAATAAAGAGCTGTCACTGATCTAGTGAAATACTCACAAACACATGCAACCCGAAATGGATCAGGAAAAAAGTGAAAATTCGTGGTATTATGATGGTGCAATGATAAATGACATCTCTCCCCCCCCCCCCTTTCCCCCTCCCCACACCCCCCCCCCCCCCCCTCAAAGTTTCCCGAGGAGGGCGGGTTTTCTTTTTTTCACACTTTGTCGAGGTGGTCGACATAACTTGGGCGCACACACACACATACACGCGCACACAGACACACACATCCCTGCGAGATTCAGATCCCCACGAAGGCGTGCACGGGCAGCGAGGGATGCGCGCCCGCCCGCCCGCATCCCCTCTACCCGGTCGGATGCAGCTCTACCCCGGGGTAGTGCGATGGGATGCACGCATTCTTGGCAGGTTATTTTTGGTTTTGGCTGGCTCGGGAGCGCTGCAATATGTGGCTCCACGCAGTTTTAGGGATGTGACACTTTTTCATTTGTGTTTCTTGAATGAAATCCCTGGGACTCTGTGTGTGTGTGTGTGTCTGAAACAACAAACCACACACCGCCCCCCACCCCCACCCCCCCCGCCCCAACCTACCAACTCTCCCTCCCCACCTCCACAAACCGACAATTAGTGATGTTTCTCGGGGACAGAGGAAAAAATGCGCATTCCCGTGGAAAAGCAGCAGCATCTTTTGACCGGCTTGAAGAGAGAACCGCACCGCGGTGACCGCCACCTGCGCATCCCCGTGTGCGCGCAGTGCAGACGAGGGATTTGGCTCCTCTTTCCCCCCTACGTACGTGCGGCACATTCGAAAAGACAAATAACACAGTTTTTCCCCGCGCTGCCCCGCTGTGTTTGGGGATCCCCTGGCTGTTTTCCTCGTGGAATATTTTTTTCCTGCTCCTCGACCCCCCACCCCGCCTCCCCCTGCCCCTTCTTGGCGAGGGAACACGATCATCGGTGGCCCATGGCTCCCACCGCGGCTTTTGGGCTCGCACAAGGGTGTGCAAAACCCTCCTGGGCAGGCGGGCCATGAGCCTTCGGGTCATGGGGAACTGGGGGTTTCTCCTATACATCCTATAGATTCAGATGGGCTGTGGGTTCTGGGTTTGGTTTTGGGCTTTTTTTTTTTTTTTGGGGTGGTTGTTGTTTGTTTTGGGAGGGTTTTTTGAAAATTGTTGCTGTTCGTTAGGGGGTTTTTTTTTGGAGTAATTTTTGGACTCCCTTCCCCGAAGTAAGTTACCCGTTCCACGGGCTGTCGCACGATGTCGGGGAGTTTTGCTTCCCGTGATGGAAGCTGGGAGGAGGCTGGATGTCAGGTCTGGGGGCTGCTAAAAGCATCGCTGAGCGAGGCACCAGAGGCGCGCAAACTTTTAAACCCCATAGATCCGAGGGGAGTCAATCGAATCAACATCCATCCCTCCGGGCGTGCGGTAGGACCCCGCCGTTGTCACCTCTCCACACCACACCGACGTGGCGGTACACGCCGGGATGCTCTCACGCCGCCTTTTCTTCCACCTACCCCAGGGCAAACCTTGCTGCGGACCCTCCTCGCCCCTTCCCGCGGCCCGCGCAAGCCTCCGCGGCCGGGGGCGGAGATGTCACCTCCCCTAGTGTGGTGTCGTGCCCGTGCCGTTGCCGCCTCCCCCTCCCCCTCCCCAAAAAGTCCTTTTGGGAGTCCCTCCAACTCCTCTCCCAGGGTGCAGTTTTATGCTGTTTTGTGTATATTATATATACTTATATATGCAATAAACAATGCATTTCTATATTATTTCCCGCATAGGACGAGCTAAAGGAGGAGAGGGGCAGGGAGGGGCAGGGAGAGGGTCCGCTGCCGTGCCGCGGAAGGTGTGTGGAGGGGCAGGGTCCCGGGATTTGGGAGGAAGTGGGGGGGGAGCTCACACCTTCCCCCCACCCCCATCCCCCAACCGGCCGGTGCCCTGTTTGCAAACACGCCTTTCCCCGCCTCCCCCTCCTCCCTCAGGGTGTTTTTCCCAGGCGAAGGGTTTGGGAGAGGGGAGAGCTGCCTCCTGCGCAGCCCCACGCTCCGCGCCAGGGACCGCGGCTCCCGCGGGGCTGGGCGCGAGGACGCGACGCACGCAAGGAGGACAGTAAAGAGCATCTTTATTTTTGTTCAGTGCAAGCAGAGACGTACCAGTGGCGAGGACCACACCGCCCCACACCCCCTCCCCCCCTCCCCGTGCTTTACAGCCCCCGGACTGAAGCCGTAGCGCGAGTCGGGCCAGGTTGAAAGAAAACCCTTAAGAAGAAAGCAATCGGTACAGGAGAAACCTGTACACTTAGCGTCTTGCCCATATTTTAAAAAAATAGACCCGTTCCCGCAACATTTACCTCCCCGGAGATGGAGAGCGGCGGGGTGGGGGTAGGGGTGCGGGGGGAAGAAGCGGGGATGCTGCGTAACGAACCTCCTCCGGCCTCCCCGGCTGTGGGAAGAAGCACAGAGACCCAAAACACGCGTCAAACGCCCTCGATGCCCCCTAAATAAATGAGGTTGGGGCGAGGTGGGGTGAGGGGCTTGTGGGGCACAGGCCAGAGATCCCCCGCGTCGGGGGGTCAGGCCGAGCGCAGACAGCACCATCCTCTGACTGGGGTGGGGGGCACAGGCTGCAGAGCTCCCCCCTTCCCTCCTCTCCACCCCCCCGCCAGCAACAGGTTCTCCTCCCCGGAAAAGAAATCCGCCGGCTGCGGATTTTGCGCTGACCCCCGCGTAGGCACGGCATCAACCTGCTCCCCTCGCAACCCTCCCCTCCCCCCCAAGCCCCCCGCGGCCAGGGGCGCACAGCCACCTCCCCGACGTGGGGAGATGCTTGGAAAGGGGAGAGGTGATATGCAGCGAGGTGGATGGAGCGGGGAGGGGGATGGGGGAGCAGGGGGTGGGGGGTACATGCCACCCCCCTGCTGCCGGTACGAGCAGGCAGGGATGAGAGCGCTCCGCGGGTGCGGACAGCCCCCCAGCTGGGGAACGCCTGCCCAGACCCGGCCGGGTTATCTCGCTTCACACCCCCCTCACCCCTCATGCTCACCGCTGACTTTACTCCGCGGCGGAGGGGGGGTACAGCTGGCCCGGCGTCACCCCATTTTAACCCACTCCCCCACCTTCCCCCCCCCGCCATTCCCCATCTGTGGGGCAAGGAAACCCGGAGGGTTTGGGGGATGGGGGGTGGGGTGGTGGGGTGGGGAGGGTGTCCCCCTAACCCCATGTGTTTGAGTGTTGCCTCCTCAACGCTGACAGCATCAGGGGTGAGGCGGGAACGGCCACTGAATAACAGATCACTTTAATTTAGCATCATCAACACTAAAGGAGCTTAATTAGCGCGCTCGTTCGCCGGGCACGCTATCAGGCACGTCTCGTTGCTTATCAGGCCGGAGGAGAAAAAGCTGCCGACAGCGACGGCGGCGGCTGCAGCCGCATCCCCACCACGCGAATCCCCACGCAGGGCAGCCCCGCAACCCACTTCCCCCCCATCCCACCCATCCCCGCTTGGGAAGGCAGGGACGGACCCATCAGTTTAGGGGAAAAGGGAATAACCAGCGGGTGGCAAAGTCGTTACAAACCCAGCGCTGTGGAAAAAAAAAAAAAAGAAGCATCCTTGTGCTTAAAAATAAACAGGAAAATGTGCAATGCGGCGCATTTTGTATTTTTTCTTCCCCTTTCCTCCTTTTTTCTGTCATATTTCACAGTGTGATCCAGGCAGTTAATGAATAGGCATTTTTTTTTCTTCTTTTTTTTTTTTTCCTTTCTTTTTTTTTTCCTTTCTTTTTTTTTTTCTTTTTTTTTTTTTTTTCCTTTTTTTTTTTTTTAAGAGCACAGCTTTCAAAAGGAAAAGAAGATCTACAGATAATGCCATTGATCAGGCGGGAGGAGAAAATCTCTACAACAAAAGGGGGCTTTCCCAATAATCTGGACCAAACTTCTTGGACCCTCCTACCAGCAGGAAAAAGAAACAACCCCACGAGAGTCAAGAGTTGATCCCTCTTGGTCCCAGGGAAAGAGAAGAAGGCTACTGGTTGTGTAAAATCACGGGGCTGGTTAGCACTTCTGAGTTAAGAGCCGCCTTTAAAAGGGAGTAATTCCCGTTTAGTTCTGCCTTAAAGTAGAAAGAAGCAGCAAAAAATGAAAATATTTTAAAAAGAAAAAAAAAATTAAAAACAAAAAAGATATAAAAATAAATCCTGCAGGCGATGGGACCACGGCGAAGCTGTTAAATTCTGGCATCAACTCGGTGCGGGGCTATGTCAGGGCAATTAGAGCTGCACCATGCTGCACTGTGCAGTACCACTGTCAGCCTTAATCTGCGCGCTGATGGGCAGCACGAAATCCAAGCTACAGCCCACAGGAAACACAACCAGTGAACCCATATTGCTTTGACAGTTGCACTCATCTAGAAATAATGCAAAACGCTATTTAGATGTATACATCGCGACCCTGTGCTCTAGGAAGAAAACAATCTAATGAGGGGCTGGGAGACTGCTCGCAGAAAGGAAGCAGCTTGAGGAAGAGGTTGTTGGCGGTGGTGACGTGGCTGTTTCTCCCTTTCTCTCCCCTCCTTTTGTGGTTTGCCTTTCTTTTTGGTTTGTTTTTCTTTTTTTTTTTTTTTTACAATTCTTCGTATTTTATCCTGTTCGAGCGCCGCGTCGGGGTGGGTTTCACTGAGCTGTTGTTCTTCGCCTCGACCGCCTCGCTGAAGAACTTGAAGATGGATGGGAAGCTCTTCCAGGAAGTCAGCTCGTGGCGCTCTGTACCTGGAAAACACAGAAGGTGGCACAGTGTGACCTGGGGCTCCTTCCGCTGCTGCCCACCCGCTCGCTCGCAGGGCTGCTAGGGCAAAACCAGGGGACAGGAGATGGGACAAGGGGCAACGGGCTCAAGCTGTGCCAGGGCAGGGTCAGCTCAGCTGGGAGGGAAAAGTTCTTCCCTGGCAGAGTTGTCAGGGCCTGGCCCAGGCTGCCCAGGGAGGGGGCTGAGTCACCTTCCCTGGGTGCGTTTAAAAAAAGGGTAGATGAGGTGCTCAGGGAGATGGTTTAACTTAGGATGGAATTAGTTGGACTTGATGATCTTCAAAGGTCTTCTCCAACCTTGTGATTCTCTGAGTAAAACCAGGGGAAAACCGTACAAAGGCTGGGGGCTGGTTGCAGGGGTAGTCTTTGTGGGGGGTGGGGTGTCAGGGTTGCCCTGCTGCTGAGCTTCGGGAGAGCTGGGAAGAAACAACTGTGCACACAGACCGACTACAGACAGGCACAGGCACTGCCACACAGACCAGAGATGGTGAATGCATCCTGGGCTGGGAACAGTGAGATCCCAAAGCACCCTGCTCAGAGAAGCTTTGTTTAGAGTAACTCACCTGTCTGGCCTAACTTGGGGGAAACAAAACCAGTGCCTGCTTCTCAGAGCTGGCGCACTTTTTACTGTTCCCTTCCCATTTCACATTGCTTTTAGCCCAAGTTGTGAGCATTTTTAACAGGCAGAGAACACCTGGCATGAACAACAACCGGGAAGGCGTCACCCTTTGCGTGCCCTTTCCCAACAAGCCCCAACACCATGCTGAGGCAGCAACGTGGACCATTCCTGCTTTTCCTTCCCCTCATACTGATCCACCTGCCTCCTTCTTCTTGCATCACCTTGTATGAACATCTCCTTTGGCACACATGCCACGTTTAAGCAACCACACAACAAACAGAGAAACCCACGTCCCCACAACCCCCAAAACAAAACCAAGGCGGTGGAGAGAGGGAGCCAAGGGCTGTGAAAGAGTTGGGAACCTCTTCCTGGGTAACGCAATTATGCGGGAGATGCTGCCTGGAAGTCTCTGGATCCTGGGCCTCCGTTTGATACTTTAACATTGTTAATGATAATTCTTTAGTCTGTAATAGTAGGTCATTGCTATGGTTACTCTACAATGGTGCAACACTTCGCTTTCCCCTTCAGCTATTCGCTGAGACCCGGTAACCACATTTGTTGCCTAGCAACAGTTTTGTGACAGTATCACAATCTGAGGGTGACAACAATGAAGGACACGGTGGCCGTGGCCTGCCCGGCGGAGAGGGATGCTGCGCGGGGTTGATGCTGGTCCTCAGGGGATGTGGGGTGGCTGATGGTCCCCAGGCATGCAGGGTGGCTGCCCTGGAGGGATGCTCCAGCATGGTGCCACCTGCACTCCCACCTTCACGCCCCTGCTGGAACCCTCAGCCCATCCTTGGTGTGTCCTTGGTGGCTCCACTCCCACTGTCCCACCAGAAAGTCTTTTGAGGGAGGTGTTACCCATCATGTCAACCCCCCTGCTACCCCGCCGTAGGCAGCCATCAGACCAGCTCCTCCAAAAAAGCCCTCTACAGAAGGAGACCGCTTCCCACACAAAGAGACGTTCCTGTACAAAGACGGTCCATGTCACACGCACACACAGACTTCCCAACCCCCCTCCCCATGTTTGTTGTATGGGGATGATTCCTGGCATCTTGCGCAAACTTCCCAGAGGTACCCTGTTATATAAATGGTCCCCACCCCCGAATTCACCCATCCTAGTGCAGGCCCTCTTTGCTGGGCAGTATCCTGTCATGCCTTGCAGGTGGCCTTTGACTCAGGCCACCTACCTCACCCCACTATGAGAGACACCACAGAGCTGCACTCACCAAAGCCTCTTCCCCACCTCAGGGTCATCCCGTTGGCAGAGGTGTCCCACCGCATAGAGCTCCCAGCACATCTCCCAGCCTAGCAGACCTGTCCCTCAGGTGGGTCCCTATGATCACCCACTGCCACCAGGCGATGACACCAGTAAAGATGTCGCCTACCTACTGGCGCTGGTTTTGCGGAGGGACAGGCTGTCCTAGCACACTCTGAGGATGCTCTTGCACATGTAAGTCTTCTCACAGCACGTGGTACCCGCACGTTGAGACCCCCCCCAAGACGCAAAACGTCTTCCCATGCGGCCTTCTGGGCCCTACAAGGACATTTCCCACACAAACATGTCTCTGTCACTTCTGCCTGCCTGCATATGTCTCCTTCTGTCTTGATCGTATTCATCCTCATTAATATCCACTGGATTAAATTAGATGAAAATATAAGCAGTGAACATTATGCTCTCCCCACCCCCCCACCTTCTTTCTTCTTTCTTTTTATCAACAACCTTCCTCCTCTGTGAAAGGGCCATCCAGAAACAAAACAAAACAAAAAAGACAAAACAATAAGTTTTTGAAGCCTCCCCCCATCCCTTTCTCTGTCCTGCCTTCTCCCATGCACTCTCCTCATGTCCCCAAGAGAGACCAGGCTTACATTCACTGGTGTTACTGAAACTGATTAACCTACAGCTTTCCTGTAGCAACCCCTCTCAACCCACCTCTCTCAAAAAAACAATTCAGGCTTTGAGTCTAGAGGGACTCAATGATTCAGCGGTCTAAAGCAATCTTAACACTCCCTATTTTCCCTTTCCTAGTAACAATCTTACTGACAGATGAACAATTTCCCTGGTGATAAAATCACTACAATGGCTATTTAGTTTCCAGGATTATGATGATTCTTTGCTTGATTAATATTGCAATAAGAGAAGCTTGCCAAGTATCTGCCTTGGCCCTTTATAGTCATTTAAAGGTCAAATTTTGTCCTTACGTATTCACATTCGGCTACCGCGACAGGGAGAGCCCTAAAAATTTAACACTGCACAGACTGTGCATTTATGATTTATGTACCAGAGGCCTGGAAAATTAGACAGAAGCAAGAGGAATTATGTCCTAAGGTGATGACAGATTTGGCCATAAGGTTTTTACCAGAGGAAAAATATCATTTGACGACTGCAATCTCAATTGTGTATTTAGTGGCAGACAAATCTAAATTAAATGCATGAGCAGCCATCTATTTTTCAATAGAAGGAATCGTTTGCAAGAGTCAAGATAATAAGAAACAGTCGTACTAAAGCCAAGCTCCTCTAAGGTATATATACCCTCAGCGCTCACTATTTTCCACAGCCGCGATGATAAACTGCATGATTCAATACACCATATTAAGTGACGGGTTGTTGCACAACGTTTAGTGATTTCAGACATTAATTCTTTGGGAAACCTTAAGAGAACGTTGCAATGGAAAGGCTGTTAAGTGTGGGAGACAGCTAGAGCATCCTAAAATATGCTAAGGATGCAGTCGCGGGAGAAACACACACACACACACACACACACCCCGCCCCAAATTACCAACCTCCTCCCCACTCCCAGCCCCACAAAGAGAAGCAGGAGAAGTGCCATAAAAGTGGAGCCATCTCCCAGCTGCTGGCACAGGTAAAGAGGTAGGGAGATCTGGGTGTGTGTTGTAAAGTGTAGAGAGCATCACTGGAAAGGAGCTCCAGAGAGGAGGTGGACCCAATAACGGGGCGAGTAATGACTTTGTAAAATGGTGAGTGAGTTTCAGAATCAATGCCCCCCACCATGACAAAAGAGAGACTGGCAATCAGAAACAACAAAGGCTGGCAGACACAGTTGTTGATATATAAAAAAATAATAATAGTAATAATAATTTAAAAAAAACCAAAACAGGTAAGGGAATACTCGCAAAAATTTAATATACAAATTATCTGGTCTGGATGACACGCATCTGAGGGTCTTCAGGGAATCGGTTAATGAACTTGCTGAACTACTGGCAATTATTTCTGAGAATTCATGCACAATCAGGTAGGCACCAGAGGCCGGGGGGGTGGGGGTGGGAAGAAAAACAATGCTAATTTGAGAGAAGGAGGATTAATTGAAACTACTGCACGTAAAATTTACCTTCGACTGTTGGTAAAGTAAGAGATCAAAGTTAAAAATACTGCCAGTGCCTTTAGGGGAACAGGAGCCTTAGAACAGAACCAGCTTGGGTTCGACAAGGGCAGATAAAACCCGAGCTTGACTACTTTAGTGAATCACAGGAATCTGCAGGAAAGAAATTTATCCATTGTTGTGTCTCTCTGCAACCTGGGGGTGTTGGGAACCCAGGGAAGCACTTACAGTGGACTATGACCTTCCCACTCTGGTGGGCTGTGGTCGCCCTTATGTCTGTTTTGTAAATTAACTTTACTCCAGCTGAGAAGACTTCACAGTATTTCGGATGTATGGTAATGCAGCTCCTAACCATGTGGTGCTGTGCCCGTGCCGGGTCTAGCCATTACGCCCACCACCAGCACCCACAGTGCACATGGCATGTCTGCAGGCTGGGTCCAGGCTCAGCACCTCATCTCACCTCATCTCAACACTGTTCACAGAATCACAGACTCACAGAATCGTAGGGGTTGGAAGGGACCTCCAGAGCTCATCAGGTCCCACCCCCTGCCAAAGCAGGGTCCCTAGGACAGGGCACACAGGTCGGTGTCCAGACAGGGCTGGAATCTCTCCAGAGAAGGAGACTCCACACCCCCTGGGCAGCCTGTGCCAGGGCTCCCTCACCCTCACTGGGAAGAAGTTCTTCCCCACATTGGGGGGGAACTCCCTGTGCTCCAACTTGAGCCCATCGCCCCTTGTCCTGTCCCCACAGACACTGAGAAGAGGCTGGCCATGTCCCCCTGTGTCCCACCCTTCAGCTATTGATCCCCATTGATCAGATCCCCTCTCAGTCTCTTCTCTCCAGGCTGAACAGCCCCAGCTCACTCAGCCTTTCCTCACAGGGGAGATGCTCCAGGCCCTTCATCCCCTTCGTAGCCTCCTCTGGACTCTCTCCAGGAGATCCCAGGCTTTTTATAGCATTGAGCCCAGCACTGGACACAACACTCCAGGTGGGGCCTGACTAGGGCTTCATTCCTTGCTGGGTTTCAGCCTGGGACCCTACTCTCTGTAATCACTACCACTTAGTCTGGAGCATCATCACGGTTCACCAGGTTCACTGCACTTCAGCTGAAGAAAGTCATAATGCTCCATCTGTGAGACAACGTATGGTATCTCAGACTGTCTGGGAAATGGGCAGCAGGGCACTCCTTGGGAAGTGGCTAGAGCATGAGAAGATGAATAAGTAATGATATGGGGTTGAAAATATACCTATGAAGTCCCAGGGGGGTTGGTATTAGGGCTCAAGTCTTTTAAACATGGTTATTAGCGATCTGAAAGAATAATGAGAGCGCTTATTAGTTAATTAGATTAATTAGCAGATGATATATTGAAGAGGAGATAAAGCAAACATAAGAAGGGACAGAGGAATAATCATCCAAAAAGGGCAGCCTAGAAGGGTGGGAAGAATAAGGAAGGGGAAGAGTGGGAAATGTGACTGGGATTGGGTGGCTGTGGGGGCAGCCATGCAATGTGGTGGGGCGAGCCACCCCAGCAGCCAGCTGCCCACGTGTGTGCCTCCCCTTTCCATTTCCACCCAGGAAACTAATCCCTTCACCTGGCGAGGCGGATGAACCCCACGGCGCCCGCGGTGGAGGGGAAAGGAGCTCTGCAATCCCCATTAATTCACTCTTGCAGAGCGATTACCGGCTGCTCGGGGGTGGTGGGGGGAGGATGACAAAGGTGCCCTCCTACAGCGTCATCCCACTGTGCTGGACAAAAGCCACCTCCCGCGGTGCTCAGAAGATGCCGGGCACAATGGGGGCCTCCCGCTGCGTTTACAAGATGTGTGGGACAAAGGTTTCCCATGCTGCACAGGAGAGGAGAGGAGATCTCCATACTGTGCCTCCTCCGCCCTGAGAGGATTGGGCAAAGCCTCCAGGTTGAAATGTTTCTCCACAGACCATCAGCCACCAGGCCGACCTGGGCTCTGCTTCTCTTAAGCTCTGCTTCTCTCACGAGCTTCAAAACCAATTCAGGGTGCCCCACGCCTTGGGGTTGAGTCCCCATTGGGGCAGACAGGGTTGCTGCTCTTCACCAACCACCTCTGCAAGTTTTTGCAGTTGGTTTCAGCAGGAGCGAGCTCTGTCCCCATGTCCATCTGTCCAGCATTAGGCAGGTGTAAGGTACTGGAATTATGCCTTACCAATTGCCAACAGAACCATCCCCGTGTCGTGTCCTGTCCCCCCCCCACTTCTCCTTTCACCTAACCTAACCTCATTTACATCACCACTGGTCAGGCCCAGGCTTTGGAGAACCTAATGAGCATTCAACAAGCCACCCAGAAGAGGAGGGATACCAGGAACCATTCACACATCAGGAGAGCATATCAGGATATCAGGAACACACATCGGGAGCCATGGACATTCTGTCATCCACCCTGAAGTGCTCCCACAGGCCAGGTGGAAGCTTGTAGCGAGACAAAGGAGCTGTATCCCTACAAAAAGGGATGTAACAAGAGGGAAAAAATCTTCTTCTTCTTCTTCATCTTCATCATGGAGGGACAAAGAAGGGAGCGCTCTCCCATCCCATCGGACCCAGAGAATACTCTGCCATCGGACAGAATGCCGTAGCCTAGTGGTGGTAGATATAGCCTCCCCTCACCCCTCTTCCTTTTTCCATTCTCTCTCTATCTCTATCCCACTTTTTCACCCCCGTTTTTCACCCCCTGGTCTGCACAGGAAGAAATGACTGTGTCTGTTGTGACTATTCTGCTCTGCTGATGTAAACCTCCAGCTCTCAAACCCTAAAACAAAAGTTCTCAGACCATCACCAGCAAAACTGAGGAAAAAAGGAGACTAAAAAGAAATATACCTTGCTTAAAATCACAGGGAGGATGAGACCTTCAGGAAAAATTGGGAAGGAGCCCAACAGCTCAAGAGTTTTGAGAATCAATGACCATATGAGCTTCTGTGGTGTGGTTGACACCCTAGAAGGAAAGGAGCCATCCAGAGGGATCTTGACAGGCTGGAAAGATGGGTCTGGGTGAACCTAATGAGGTTCAACACTGCCAAGTGTCAGGGGTGGCACTTGGGCCAGAGGAATCCCAGACACAGATACAGCCTGGGAGAAGAGCTCCTGGAGAGCAGCCCTGTGAGAAGGGCCTGGGGGTCATGGGGGGTGAGAAACTTCCTATGAGCCAGCAGTGGCTCTGGCAGCTGGGAAGGGCGATGGGATCCTGGGCTCCATCAGCAGAGGGGTGGCAGCAGGGACAGGGAGGGGATTGTCCCTCTCTGCCCTCCCCCAGCTGGATCCTGTGTCCAGAGCTGGGGCCCCAGGACAAGGAAGATGTGGGGCTGTTGGAGAGGGTTCAGAGGAGCCACGGAGATGCTCAGAGGGCTGGAGCAGCTCCCCTCTGGAGAGAGGCTGAGGGAGCTGTGCTGGGTTAGCCTGGAGAAGAGAAGGCTGTGGAGGGGGACACCTCATTGCAGCCTGCCAGTCCCTGAAGGGAGCAGAGGAACAGGAGGGGAAGCAGCTTTTTAAAGGGGCAGAGCCTGGCAGGACAAGGGGGATGGTTTAAAGCTAAAGGAGGGAAGGGTTAGATTGGATATTAGAGGGAAGTTTTTTACAGAAAGAGTGGTGAGGGGCTGGAACAGGCTGCCCAGAGAGGTGGTGGATGCCCCATCCCTGGAAGTGTTCAAGGCCAGGCTGGATGGGGCCCTGGGCAACCTTGTGTAGCTCCAGGCCTGAGGTTGGTGTCCCTGCCTGTGGCAGGGGGTTGGAGCTGTATGATCCTTGGGGTCCCTTCCAACCCATGCACTTCTATGATACCATGATTCCGCATATGCACTTCTAGACATTGTAAAGGTAAAGAAAAGTTAAAAGCTTAGGCAAAATTAACAAACAAGCCACACAACAATTAAAGGTCTTGGACGTGGTGATTTCTGAGGGGACACAAAACCCCAAGACAAACCCCAAACCTTGCTGTGTTTATTTTGGCTAAGAAGTAATAGTTTGTGGAGTCACGGGCACGATAATAATCTAAAAGCAACTGCACAGGGAAATTAAATCTTTGGAAGAGCCAAGAGGGAAGAACGAGAGAAATCTGAAGAAATTAAATGCAGTTTATAAAGGGGGTTTAAACATGCAGTAAGCTGGTTTAGATGTAATATCCATCCAAGGAAAACTGTGGGAACCTTTGTGGCAATGCTACAGAAGAGACTGCACATACTAAAGAAATTTTATAGTTGGTTATTATTTCCTGTGACACAGACCAGTGTTTATTTTTGTTGGACATTTAGTTATCTCTAATATCTTTAGCTGGATGATGGAAAGAGAGCAAGAATTCACAACACCCAAAACAAAGATTACCTCTGAACTCCCATACTTGGAATTGTTGTTTTTCTCTCTCTTCCATCCCTCCTTTACAACTCACAAACTACTCACAGGAAGGAAGTGGTTTAAAAAAGGTAACGAAATACTTAATGAATGTGTCCTTCCCTGCAAGCCACAGATGCAAAGATGTGAGCAAAACCTCAGTGCAGGCAAGGTTTGTAGGGCAGGGAAAAGGTAGGAGGCTACTTTTCTCTTCTTCACTACTCTCCATTAAATATTAAGGCGTTTGATTGCTTCTCTGCACACTAACTGGAGAAGAGATCATAGAATCATAGAATGGTCTGGGTTCGGAGGGACCCCAAGGATCATACAGCTCACACCCCCTGCCACAGGCAGGGACACCAACCTCAGGCCTGGAGCTACACAAGGTTGCCCAGGACCACATCCAACCTGGCCCTGAACACTTCCAGGGATGGGGCACCCACCCCCTCTCTGGGCAGCCTGTTCCAGAACCTCACCACTCTCTTTGTAAAGAACTTCCCCCCAATCTCTCCTCTAACCCTTCCCTCCTCCAGTTTCACTCCATCCCCCTTGTCCTGCCAGTCTCTGCCCTTGAACAAGCCCATTCCCCTCCTGTTCCTCTGCTCCCTTCAGGGACTGGCAGGCTGCAGTGAGGTCCCCCCACAGCCTTCTCTTCTCCAGGCTGACCCAGCCCAGCTCCCTCAGCCTCTCTCCATAGGGGAGCTGCTCCAGCCCTCTGAGCATCTCCGTGGCTCCTCTGACCCCTCTCCAACAGTTCCACATCTTCCTTGCCCTGGGCCCCAGCTCTGGGCACAGGATCCAGCTGGGGCCTCCTGAGGGCAGAGCAGAGAGGGACAATCCCCTCCCTGTCCCTGCTGCCACCCCTCTGCTGATGGAGCCCAGGATCCCATCGCCCTTCCCAGCTGCAAGAGCACACTTATCTTGAATGCAAAAACAAACCAAAAAGTGCCATACCCTTGGACCAACTGCAGATGCAGAACATGACTATTTAAAGTCAGGGAATGAAGTATTGAAAACATCACTGATTTCAGAGGGGGAAGGAAATGAGAAATTGAAAACATCACTAACTTTGGAAAAGGAAGATAGTCAGATACTGAAGACATCATTGTCCTTAGAAAAATAAAGCAGTAAGGAATTGGGCAAACAAGTCAATTCCCTCATGAATTAAACCCAAAACTTAAGGGCAGCCTTAATTTTAGAAAAAGGAAACAGTGAGGAGTTGGGGACGCAAGTAAATTCTCTCATGATGGACAATCAAAACTCAAATACAGAAACTAGGGAACTTAAATTGGTTTTATTGGCATTTGAAAGACAAGAAAAACAGCTACAGGAAAGGTTACTGCATTTCCTACTAAATCAAATGCTGTCCTCAGCCTCAGCTAAATGGGCCTGCAAATCAATATACTGTGCAGACCCTGAGATGTGGGATGGAGATGTTTGGGTTAGTAAAGATGATGATGAATGGGTGGCAGGCTCTGATTTTACCCCAGGATCCGTGCCTACACAGCTGTTAATTAAAACCAAAACCAGGTATGAGGGGAATGGCAATATTTGGTGGAGATACTTAATGCCTTCTTTGCCTCGGTCTTTACTCCGAAGGCTTCTCAGGACTCACATATCCCAGATGTAAGTAGGAGTGGTTGGGGAACGAGTGGTTGGGGAACGAATGGCTCCCCTCTAGTAGAGGTAGGGGTGGTCCAGGAGCGACTCAAAGGAATGGATGCACACAAATCCATGGGCCCGGATGGGATACACCCACGTGTGCTGAGAGAGCTGGCGGAGGTGATTGCGGAGCCGCTCTCTATCATCTTTGACAGATCCTGGACTACAGGAGAAGTGCCTGAAGATTGGAGGATAGCCAATGTCACTCCAGTCTTTAAAAAAGGCAAGAAGGAGGATCCCAGTAACTATAGGCCAGTCAGCCTCACCTCTGTCCCTGGAAAGGTGATGGAACAGCTTGTTTTGGATGCCATCTCCAAACAACTGGAAGAGAAGAAGGTCATGAGGAATAGTCAGCATGGATTCACCAAGGGGAGATCGTGCTCGACCAATCTCATAGCCTTCTATGATGTCATTACCAACTGGGTGGATGGAGGGAGAGCAGTGGATGTCATCTACCTCGACTTTAGCAAAGCTTTCGATACTGTCTCCCACAACATCCTGATAGAGAAGCTGAGGAAACAAGGGATAGACGAGTGGACAGTGAGGTGGGTTGAGAACTGGCTGTCAGACCGGGCTCAGAGGGTCGTGATCAGTGGAGTAGAATCTGAATGGAGGCCTGTGACTAGCGGTGTTCCCCAGGGCTCAGTGTTGGGTCCAGTCCTTTTTAATATCTTCATTGACGACCTTGATGAGGGAATAGCATCCACCCTCAGCAAGTATGCCGATGATACAAAACTGGGAGGAGTGGCTGACACGCAGGAACACTGCGCTGCCATCCAGCGAGACCTGGACAGACTGGAGAGCTGGGCAGGGAGAAATCTAATGAAATTCAACAAAAGCAAGTGTAAAGTCTTGCACCTGGGGAGGAATAACCGACTGTATCAGTACAGGCTGGGGGATGACCTGTTGGAGAAGAGCTCTATGGAGAAGGACCTAGGGGTCCTGGTTGATGACAGGTTGGCTATGAGCCAGCAGTGTGCCCTGGTGGCCAAGAGAGCCAATGGGATCCTGGGATGCATCAGGAAGAGTGTGTCCAGCAGGTCGAAGGAGGTGATCCTCCCCCTCTACTCTGCATTGGTCAGGCCCCACCTGGAATACTGTGTCCAGTTCTGGGCTCCCTGGTATAGAAAAGACAGGGACCTTCTGGAGAGAGTCCAGAGAAGGGCGACAAAGATGATTAGGGGTCTGGAACATCTCCCCTATGAGGAAAGGTTGAGTGAGCTGGGTCTGTTCAGCCTGGAAAAAAGAAGACTTAGGGGGGACCTAATTAGTGTTTACAAGTATCTTAGACATGGCTGGCAGGGGGAATTGGCCAGCCCCTTTTCAGTGGTCAGTGGGGACAGGACTAGGGGCAATGGCTGTAAGCTGGAGCACAGGAAGTTCCGCACCAACATGCGGAAGAACTTTTTCACAGTGAGGGTGACAGAGCAGTGGAATAGGCTGCCCAGGGAGGTGGTGGAGTCTCCTTCTCTGGAGATATTCAAGTCTCGTCTGGACGCCTATCTATGTAATATGAGATAGGGAGCCTGCTTTGGCAGGGGGGTTGGACCCGAAGATCTCTTGAGGTCCCTTCCAACCCCTAAGATTCTGTGATTCTGTGTGATTCTGTGATTTGTACTACTGTACCAATCACTCCCTGGTCTCCTGCTGGACTGGCCAAGTGGCAGGAAAAGTGTTCCAGGCATCCAGGGTAGTTGGAGACAGACGGTGTTGAGTGTGTGTCGAGTCTCCCTTACAGGGGGAATCAAACCTTACTGACTGGGGAAGAAGCTGAAGGCTGTTGGGGTCCTGGACTGTTTTTACCTAATTTTCATTAACAATGCTAATCAGGCTGGCAGCATAAATCATAGAATCATAGAATCATAGGGGTTGGAAGGGACCTCAAGAGATCACTGGGTCCAAACCCCCTGCCAAAGCAGCTCCCCAACTCATATTGCACAGATAGGCGTCCAGACTGGGCTGGAATCTCTCCAGAGAAGGAGACTCCACCACCTCCCTGGGCAGCCTGTCCCAGGGCTCCCTCACTGGGGAAAAGTTCTTCCCCATGTTGGTGCGTAACTTCCTAAGGTCCAACTTGCAGCCATTGCCCCTTGTCCTGTCCCCACAGACACTGAGAAGGGGCTGGCCATTTCGCCCTGCATCCTATACTTAAGGGGGGACATTAATAAAGTCCCCCCTAGTTTTCTTTTCTCCAGGATGAACAGTCCCAGCTCACTCAGCCTCTCCTCATAGGGGAGATGCTCCAGGCCCTTCATCATCTCTGTGTCCCTCCTCTGGACTCTCTCCAGGAGATCCCTGTCTTTTCCACACCAGGGAGCCCAGAGATCCATGACAGAGATGAGAACTGTTTGTTGTCCAAGCCACAGGGTTCTCCAATGTGGCTGCATCTGCATGAACAGCAGCCTGCGTACAAACGACGTAGTGTTCAGAGACCCCCAATGTTGATCCATCACAATTAACTCCCCTTTTCCATGGGCTCCTGGACAGCCTAAAGACATATGTAGGCTGTGTCCAGGACAGGATTAGAGCTGCTCAGGAGGGTAATGATGCACTTCACTGTGCGCCCTAGGCGGAGAAACCTCATTATAGGAACGGGCCGATTCCCACCGGGAATGAGTTTGTACAAGAGGTGGTGAGTTATGGGCACTGCATGGGCTGGACTGAACGACCTCCTGAATGAGTACGATTCCCTAGTGCTAAGCTTAAACCAGAGTGCAACCCTAAGTTTGACAAGAATCATAGAATCACAGAACGTGTTGGGTTGGAAGGGACCTTCAGAGCCCATCTAGTCCAACCCACTGCAGTGAGCAGGGACATCTTCACTAGATCAGGTCGCTCAGAGCCCCATCAAGCCTGACCTTGAATGTCTCCAGGGATGGGGCCTCCACCATCTCTCTATGCAACCTGTGCCACTGATCCATCACCCTCAGGTACGTAACAAACTGTGACAAAGCCCTGGTGATGGCAGTACCAAGACAGTTGCTCTACGGCACACCCGCCACCCATCTCCAAATACTGATACAACCACTAAACTGAAGAACTGACTCAGCAGAGAGTAGCAAGACAAAAGGAAGTAAACTGATTCCTGCTAGATCCACAGCAGGACTCAGATGATTTAACAGATACCCCTGCCAACCAGCCAGAAAACTCGCATCTCCAGGGAGGGCAGTGAGCTCACCCTGCCCAGTGACTGGTAGCTATGCAATGGCTCTCTGATGAGAATCATGAGCCTGTCATTGTTATTCCAGTGGGACTAAGGAGAATACAAATCATCTCGTTGATATGGGTGCTCAGATGTCAGCAGTTACCAAGGGGAATGGCAGAATGCCTAAATATAACCCCTGGTCTCCATAAAATAAAATGTAGAGGGATTGATGAGATCATGAAGGAATGTCCTGCTGCAAAAATTGCCCTGTGGCTCCCAGGCCAGAACAACTGGACCTGCACTGAAGTATTGGTGGGAGCTGCTAGCACCAACATACTGGGATTTGATGTATTGTATGTCAGGGTTGAAACTCCCCAATGGGTCAATCTGGAGTCTTGCTGGACGAGGTGATGGAGAAACAGCATGGCTTGAAGAGGATGAGCCTAAAGCTATGTTAGAAATACCCATACCTGTACCCCACCACAAATTACTAATGTGAAGCAGTACTCCCTGCCAGCAGCTGCACATCTGGGAACTGACAGTGTGGTAATATATCTGGGAAAAAAAGGTATTATCACTCACACACAGTCTCCTTATAACTCTCCTCTCTGGCTGGTAGAAAAGCTGAATGGACAGTGGTGGTTTACAATTGATTACAAGAGACTGAATGCCAACACTGCACCTTTAACAGCAGCTGGACAAACACTGCAGAATCAGTAACCCAAACTTGGGAAGCCAAAGATGCTTCTGGAAAACTCCATCGAACCAGTACTAGATGGATAGCGACCAGCTTCTAATGTAGTATTTGCTGGTCAAATCAAGACTGAGCATTCATGGGTACTCTGAATGTCAGGAAATTGCACCAGGGATCACAGACTGCCCTACACCAGCCTAACACGACACACTGAGGGAAGGAAGTATGTCCTACGATGGGGCCCTGCAGGAAATGGAACCACAGGTAACTAAACCACCACTGAAGTTTGAGACTGGTGGTGGGACAATCTGCCATCCTCCTGGGGGCCAGTGCACCAATACACCACGGGGAATGCAGATACCTATGGTGTGGGGAGCACCCCAGCATGGGGATTGGGATTATATGCAGATTCCTGACTGCTGCATTGATTGGAATGGGGCCATTGGGTGAACAGACAATCACATACTTGTCAGTGTTCACAACACAACCTTTAATGTTTCTCATTTAGACAGTCCAAACCACTGTAACTGTGCTGAAGTCTGTAATCGCAGTAGTCAAGAAGTCAAGATTCAGAGCTTGGGTCCAACAGCTTGAGCCCTCTGATTGGGTTTTATTTGTCTTAATTACACCACCTCAATCCACGACACTTGGTCTCATTTGACAAAGAGTGACACCCCTTCTGATATGATTTGTTCAAAACTACCTGCAGGGTGTGTGTGAGTAATGATGGAACTTGGCTCACAGACTTATCTGTGGAGGGTTGATGACATCAACACACGTTGCCCTCTTGGGAGGAAGCAACCTCTTGTACCAGCTCCCTGGGGACGAACCAAAAGGCGATTGAAAAGACCACTGGCAACACCTGAGCAACAGGAACTGTGAGTGGATGGGTTCTGGAATCAATTTTCACACCTCAAATAACAGTGTTCCAGATGTGAATGTCCACGTATAACCTCACCAGAGAGACTGAGGCATTGGCTGATGCAACTCATGTGGGACCGGAAGAACTGACTGTGCAGCTACAGGCTACGTTGAAAAACATCATTATAGAGCAGACTGACATTAGATTTTTTGTCGTCGTGTGAGAATGGAGTGTGTGGATGCTCTAACTCAGCCAACAAGACTTGCTGCACCCACATACCAAACGGAACACAAGGCTTCAATGGACAGTTAGACTGCACGAGGTGTGTAGCAAAAGTGATCAGGGACCTTAGAGGAAGGATGGAAGTAGAATAGTTGAACAAAAAATTCTATGTGGCTTAGGATTCTCACTATGAGGACATCTTGCTTTTTAATTGCAATAATAATAATCATTGTGATTGCTTTGTTTTGTGTATTATGAGCTTGCATCAAATCTATGCTAAGCCAGGTATGAATTCCTCAGGTATACGTGGTGTCTGGGTGGACTGAACTGGAGCTTTGCCCAAGTAAAGAAGAAGAAAAGACAAAAGATAAGGGTAACTGATCTAGTTAAGGTGTCCCTGTTCACTCCAGGGAGGCTGGACTAGATGGCCTTTGAAGGTCCTTGCCAACCCAACGCAGTCTGGGAGTCAATGATTCTGTGATTCTAAGCGACACCCCCAAAACCGACTTTATAGAAACATGATTTGGATTTTGAACTGAGTGATTGTAGTCACAGGGTGGATGATGGGGGAATGCCTGCTTATCTCTTCAAACACTGTGGATGTTTGATCCATGGGGTCTGTATGAGAAGCAGAAGGAGGGAGTCTTAAGGCAGCAGGATGGCCCTGCTTTGGTGAGAGACTGAGCAGCAGACAGACAGCTGGTTTCTACACAGAGTTTTGAAGGACACGGTGCTTGGAGTGAGACCCTGTGCTTCATTATCCATGAAATTAATATTGAAGTTGGCACCCCTAAATATGATAATGAGCTAAAAGCAGCACATGCTAAACATACATGACCGTAGAGCATGACTCTCCACCCAAATCATGTTAAACGTCACCCTGGGGAGGGGACAGCTAAGGTTGGGCTATAAAGGATGAGGAAAAGAGTCCAGGAGGAGAGAGGAGACTGAAGAGCCCTGAAGAGGCAGTCGAAGGGCTGAGCTCCTTCTCAAGACAGGGCCTCCTTCTCGGTAAGCAGCTGTGGTTTTGGTGAGAGTAGCTGGGGCAGAGTGTTTGGCTGGCACTGTCAGCAGTCTCAGTGCTACCAAGGGGAGTATGGCCTGTCCATGGCAATCCCAAGCTCGTTATATCTGCTGTGTTAATAAACTTTCTGTCTGCTTCAGCTCCAGGAATCAGTCTCAGAGGCTGTCCTTCAGGGCTCTGACAGGCAAATGCTGACTCTGAGATGAGGTTATATGTGTGTATGTGTGAACATCCATCCATCCATCCATCCATCCATCCATCCATCCATCCATCCATCCATCCATCCATCCATCCATCCATCCACCCACTCCCTCTCTCTCTCTCCATAATCCTTTAGCCCTAAGCCATTCACCAAGCCTGGGACTAAGCACGGACCCAGTCTCCTCGAGGCTCCTCGAGGTTCAGAGGCCAAGTGGTCCTTCCTGACCCTCGGCACTCAACAGGAGGGCATCCAACAGACACATGTCCAGCTTATACCCTTTACTTGACAAAGTTACAGGATTTCAGGCTGCTGGCTGGTCTGAATTGCTGCTCTGGTGTAAATTGTTCTGAAAAGCTAATTTCTCCTTTGTTCTGAAACTTCACAGAAGGTCTTTTGCACAAATGGGCAGGAGCATGGGCAAACCCCTGTAGAGACACAGCCACCCCTCAAAGGTGGCAGGCAGGAGGGCTGCCACCAGACAGCTGAGCCCAAATTTGCACCAGGACCCTGGCTATTCCCAGACAAGTGTGGGGATGCAGATGGGCAAGCACAGCCTTTGCCCCAGCATCATTTGAGAACTGCCATGCAAAGGGAAGCCACAATAATAAAACACAGAAAACCTGCCCAAATTTGCATGGAGGTGTGGAGCTCACCTCCATGAGAACCTCATCTGTGGATATCCCACTTGCCAAACACCTGCAGCACCGCCCCATGAAGTGAGAGCCAGCAAGGAAGATAACCAGCTACTGGGACGCAAGATTAAGGTCATGTCAGGCTTCCCACGGATCCAGCATGAGGGGAGAGGATGCTGACTTTGGAGCTGGGTGTGTGGTCACAGTAAAATGCCATGTGATGCTCAGGGTGGGATGGAGGGGTGTGTGATACACTCTGTCAGCGTTACAGCATCCCACCCATCACTGAATCAGACCTGCAGCATGTGACTGAACAACACTCTCACAGGCATCAATTTCCAATGCAGGGAGATGTCTGCAGGAGAACAAGCCATTTCTCTGAAGGAAAGATCCAGTATAGACATGCTATGTAAGTATATATTTAAAAACTCATACTAAAGTGGCTCTTGTGCAGAGAAAAGCAGTCAGGGATTGAAATAATATTTATTTCTACATGTCTGTATATCTATCTGTACATCTATCCCTATCTCTACATAATTTTTATAAATATATATATATACACATATATATTATCTATATCTATTCCTCCCTCCACACCCACCTATCTATTTGTATTTATAATACACCTTTAACCTGGATTTAAGGACAAATATAAAAATTCTTTACCTATCAAATGTGGGAAGGGGTATTATTTCAGGCTGCATCTTGTGAAGATGCTTTTGGGGTAAGGACATACCTATGGAAGGGGTGGGATTCAGGTACTTAGGGATATGGTTTAGCATAGGATGGGAACGGTTGGACTTGATGGTCTTAAAGGTCTTTTCCAACCTTGTGATTCTGGGATTCTGTGATCTCAGCACTGGAAGGTAAGTCTAGGTTAGACAACCATCTCTTGGGAATATTATGGGTATAGCTGACCTTGCCCTGGAGGATATGGACAAACTAGACAACGCCTTGGGTTTTTTCCCATCCATCTCTGTCTTTTAATCGCCTGTGACTTTAAAATTGCTCTGTTTAGGCAACGTGTAAAGTTGCCTGTATTTGCAGGGTACATCATCAGAATCATTTGAATAATGTAAGTTAGAGAGCTAGATAAATTCTTTTACATCTCGATGCATTTTTTTCTCCGATCATGAATTAGAAAATACCCCCAAAGTTTACAAAATTGCACCCAAGAGCACAAATAAAAGTATTTAGCATTTGAAAGCCATCATTTTCCCCACCAGGAGGAAGGAAAATTATCTTTTAAGTAAAGGAAGTTTTGACCTGCTGAAAACCCTGCGCTTCCCCAGAGAACATACATGCAGCTTCTTGGGTGAGACTGTGGAAAAACAAGCCTTTGAGCCTGAAAGCCTCCACAGGTTGTAAACCTGAAGAAAACTTTAATTTGCATGAAAGATCTGAACAGGGTACAGCATCATACAAGCTGCCAGTTGCGCCTCTTTCCCCCATTGCTTTGTAAGGCCACGTCTAGTGGGGTTTTCTAAGGGAGAGGTCACCATTGCTGTGTGTTTGCAAACTGGGAGGTATCTCCAGGAACAGAGCTGAGCTCTGCTGAGCCCAAGGCTGGAGCTCTGCGCACTGAGTGAGCCCACAACATGCTTAAAATACATATCGACATGTTTCATAGAATTATAGAATTATAGAATCCCAGACTGGTGCGGGTGGGAAGGGCCCCAGTGCCTCCCCGCTATGGGCAGGGACACCCCCCCAACCCCCAGCCCAACGTGCCCCAAGCCCCATCCAACCCGGCCTTGAACCCTGCCAGGGATTCAGGGGCAGCCCCAGCTTCTCTGGGCACCCTGTATCAGGGTTTACCCCCACCCCAGGAAGGATTTCTGCCCCCCAGCCCCTCTCCATCCCACTCCTGCAGCTGAAGGCCCCTCCCCTGGGCCTGGCCCTCCCTGCCCTCAGCACCAGCCACTCTCCAGCTCTCCTGGAGCCCCTCGAGGCACAGGAAGGGGCTCGGAGCTCTCCCCACAAGCAGCCTTCTCTTCTCTTCTGTGGGCTGAGCCAGCCCAGCTCTCCCAACCTGGCTCCAGAGCAGAGGGGCTCCAGCCCTCCCATCATCTCTGGGGCTCCTGGGGACTGGCTCCCAGAGCTCCGTGTCCCCCTTGTCCTGGGGACCCCCGAGCTGGAGGCAGCGCTGCTGGGGGGTCTGTGTTCCAGAGTGGAGCCGAGGGGCAGAATCCCCCTTTCCCAGCCCTGCCAGTCCTGCTGCCAGGAATGCAGCTCAGGACACAGGGGGCTTTCTGGGCTGATGGCACCCAGTGCCAGGTAGGGTTGGACTTTGTATCAATCAACACCCCAAGCCCTTCTCCTCAGGACTGCTCTCCATCCATCCATCCATCCATCCATCCATCCATCCATCCATCCATCCATCCATCCATCCATCCATCCATCCCCCAGCCTGTCATTGTGCTGGGGGTTGCCCCAACCCATAGTCAGGACCTTGCCCTTGGCCTTGTTGAACTCCATGCAGCTCACACAGTCCCACCTCTCCAGCCTGTCCAGGTCCCTCTGGATGCCATCCTTTCCCTCCAGCATGTTGACCCACCACACAGCTCAGTGTCAGCTGCAGACATGCTGAGGGTGCACTTAATCCCTCTGTCCATGTCACCAGTGAAGGTGTTGAGCAGTGCTGGTCCCAGTGCTGACCCCTGAGGAACAGCACTTGCCACTGGCCTCCACCTGCACATTGACCTGTTGACCACAGCTCTTTGAGTTACCCACCTTCCTTGTGCACCGAGTGCTCTGTCTGTCAAATCCCTGTCTCTCCAGTTTAGTGACAAGGATGCTGTGAGGTGAGTTTATGTTGATGCCAGTGCAAAGGGGTTGATTTGAAGTTATTATTTGATTTTAATGCCTCTGTGTCTACTAAAATGCCTCTACCCGCACATCGAGCTGTGACAACATGATTCTGCAATACCTACGAGTTAGTTTAATTTGAAATACTAAAAGGTGGATTTCAAAATCTGATTTTATTTCAAAAGCTGTCCCCCTTGCTGGCAGGCTGCACTAACTCAGGAGAGCGCTTCTTACGCAAGTAGTTTCACTGATGATGGCAGGACTGGACGCATGAAAGGACCGGGCGCTTAGAAAATAGCTACTCTCTGCAGTGGTGTTTTATGATTATTTGTTCCTAAATAGTAATTGTGCCATCAAACATCCGGATGGGGAATTAATTATTGGAAATAATTCAGAAAGCGCTGATGTCAGCTTACTTCAGTGAAGAATATCGCAGATTTGTAAAACCCACCGAGCAAATGAAATTATGTAAATCACCCCAAGGAACAGCTGTACCAGCAGCGTGAACATCAACCAGCCCAGCTTTGGCACTTCCCAAAAACACAGCAGCCAAGGCAACGCCATGGAAATGGCAGTGCCAGCACCCGGAGCAGCCAGGATGGGCAGCAACGCTTTAAAGCCCTGTGTTACAGATGTTATGTGATAGTAGAGACACCCCATCTAATAAATACAGGAAAAGGCCTTTGATCACTAGCAGGATAAGCAGAGATTTCCGATTGCAATAAAGGGATTTTGAATTAAACCAGCTGAATATACTATTCTCCCCTTCTGAGTCAGGAGCAGAGCTTGGAGGCAGCCGCGGAGGCCAATGTAGGTAGGTGTGGAAGGACAAGGTCTTGCCAGGGACAGGAATGAGCCCATGTTTAAGGAACAAACTGCACAGGGTGTGATGCACTGCAGCAAACGTCCTGTGTCCTTCTATTTCAGCAACAATTTCAGTTCATATATTGTAAGCCTTTAGTGAACAAATCAACTCCCCGGTGGGAAATGTTTATAAACTTCTGTGTCAGGAACCTTTCAAAGTGGTGGGTTTTTATTTTTTTAAAAAAAAATTAGCCTTTCTGAAATTTCTGGTGGGATTCTCGTGTCCTGTCCTATTAGTGTTGGGAAAGAACTATAATCAAAACAAGTCCAGAGTTATTTTCATAGGTTCAGGAATGGTATTCACTAACCTGTCTGGTTCAACCTGTGACTACTGCCTTTCATTGGCCCCAACTCACCCCAACCTAACTCAAGCCAACCCCTCCAATGTGCCATTGGCACCATCTATGGTCTGCCTGGTCCTCTGGTGAACAGCATCCCTGTAGTAGCCACTGCAGGGTGTAAACAGCATGAGCATAGGGGAGGGAAGAGACGGGGCTGTCCTCCTACCTTCTGGGTACCACTGGACATGTACATCAGGTTTCACTAGCTTTGGAAAAGGATTCAACCTCTTACATCAAGAGAGGTGAAACAGTCTGAACCGACGTGATCCTGAAAACCCCAATTCAGCTGCCCACGGAATTGCTGACTGGGTGGTAGGGCCCTCTGGAGATTATTTAGTCCCATCCCTCCTGCTAATGCAGGATCACCTCGAGCAGGTCGCATAGGATCGTGTCCAGGCAGGTCTGGAGTATCTCCAGAAGGAGACTCCCCAACATCTCTGGGCAGCCTGTCCCAGTGCTCGGGCACCTGCAGATTGGAGAAGTTTGTTCCTCATACTGAGATGGAACTTCCTGTTCCAACTCACCATGCCAGAAGGGCCCAAGCTCCACAGACAACTCTGCTCCTGACCATAAAGCTTACATCTTGCTAGAGCAGTACTTCTGGACACTCTCAGAAACATCTTGGCCTTGGCAGGGTAAATACTTTGACTGGTCTCATGCAGTACGAGGTCTCTCCTCTGTAAGTAGGTGTGCAAGCCTCATGGGGAGGAATGCCCTCTTCACTTCTTCCAAGGTTTTATTTACTCCAAATCTATTACCACTTCCTGCTTGGTTTTCTTCTAGCTAGGACATTTATTTCTGCAAGACTTCTACTTCTCTGGGGCATCTACTCATCCAGGTCATCCACTTCTTGCCCCACAACCTGCCCACCTTGCAGCTCTCTTGAACTCCTGTCCACCACCTGCCTCTGATCCTCTTGCATTCTCATCCACCCACTGACCCCAGGACTCCTGTCCTCCTGGACCACCAATTTCTCCCTTTTCCTCACTCTTCTTCAACCCTCACTCACCAGACCTCCTCCGTCTTGCTGCTACTGCATCCTTCCAGCCTTTCCTCACCAACACCTTCATCTTCCAGTCTGGTAGCCCACCAAACACATCTTCCCTCTCCATATTTTGTTCTTTCTTATCAGGCAAAGAAAATCCCAGTTCAGGAATCTGCAGGTCCTTAAAAACCCTGAGCACAAGGTGCGACCACCACTGTGGTGTGGTGTTGAGGGCAGAAAAAGAGGCCACATCTGAGAAAATGCAGCAGTCCTACTCTGAGTGGTAAGAGAAATGTGCAGTCAGTCTTCTAGGTGAGAATGGGAGTTTCATGAGGAATTTAGTTCATGTTTTAGTGACTTCATGGAAAGGAAAAACGTCCGTCTTGGTTTAATGCCACAGAAGATGGAGCCAGGACCCCAGAATACAAACACCAAATAACAAATGGGGTCAAAAACAGTCCAGTTTTGGGAATCACTGACACACTGATAAGATTTTAATGCCTTCAAGGAATGATGAAAAACTGGCTGAAATAAAACCTGCAAAAAATTTAGTGAATGATGGGTGATTAATCCTTGTGCACTTGCAACAAGTCATTTATTGCTCACCTGTACCAGCAACGTTTTCCTTACCTGTGCCTGTACATCAACAAATACGTGTTTACATGCTGAGTCCACCTAAGAGCTCTAAGACCTGAGGAGCAGCTGAGGGAACTGGGACTGTTCAGTCTGGAGAAGAGAAGGCTCAGGGAAGACCTTATTGCTCTCTACAACTGCCTGAAAGGAGGTTGTGGTGAGCTGGGGGTCAGCCTCTTCTCACAGATAAATAGCCACAGGCAAGAGGGAATGGCTGCAAGTTGTGCCAGGGGAGGTTCAGCTTAGAAATGAGGAGAAATATCTTCTCAGCAAGAGCAGTTGGCCACTGGAATGGGTTGCCCAGGGAGGTGGTGGAGTCATCGTCCCCCAGGGTGTCCAGGGAAAGGTTGGATGAGGCACTTAGGGACATGGTTTAGTGAGTGATAGAGGTGGTAGGGGGACAGTTGGACTAGATGACCTTGGAGGTCTTTTCCAACCCTAATGATTCAACGATTCTACAACCCGCTTACAGAGGCCTGCATAGCTGTGTTAGAGAGAAAGACGGCAAGAAGTCAGTGTTGCTTCACCAGTGAATTTACACTGATCCAGTGAGCGTTAACCTCCTTTTATTAGCGTGACCTTTGCTGGTTGTTGCTAATGAACACGCCTGAAGAAGGCGGGCGATTGAACCTGGTCTGCGGGATGTTATGGACAACGATTGCTGCTGTAGATCAAGTGCACCTGTGATGTAATCATAACGTTAATAACCTCCACAGCAACAGCTTTACATGCGGCTGTCTCCGAACAATGCCTCTCCTGTAACTCACAGCCTTGGGAGATGCTATTTATAATTTATACCCAATCTGAAGAGCAAAGATTTTTCTCTCCTGCAAGTCAGGGTCGTCAATACAGGTCCGCACCTATGACAGCCCGATGAGGTGAAGCGTGCAGCAAGGATCAGCTACACTGTGGCTGGCCAACATGGCTTTGCAAAAGAGCCCATCCTCAGTGGCTGTTCCCCAGTGCCTACGCCGGGACAGCAAATAAAGGGGGAAATAATTCTTTGTAAGGGTGCCATCCCAGCTGCTCAGTGTCGCAAGCTAAATTAATTGCATATTTGCTGCAGAACTGCTCAGAAACTTGAGGGTTTTTGGCGGTGGATGTCAGGCTTCTGCACTCTTAATTCGTAACACATCAGGACTTAAAGCAGGGTACTCTGAAGCTCCCATATCACGGAAACCAGCAATTTAAAACTAAACATTAATTCGCCAAGGCTTCGCAGATGTGAATTACACTAGATTTAACTAAGCTGAATAATATCACACTTCCTGTGACTTAACCTCAGAGATATCATTAGAGGGAGAACTTGAGATTAATGACCATAAAGCTGCATTTCACTCCCCACTTAACCCTCCTCCTCCTTGCCGCAGCAAACGGCAGCTTTGTCTGAGAGAGCTCAACACATTTCCTTAGTGCATGTGCCTTGCTTCCCTACTTCTAACACCAGCACCAAAAAGCCATCCACGGGTGATGTTTGGGATGCGCGGGCGGCAAGTCAGCAAGGCGGTGATGAGTTCGAGGCAGGCATCAGGCATGGGGGGGAGGTGGTGAAGGCTGGCATGGCAGCAGTGAAGTGAGGTGCAGGCAGAGCAAAGGCAGCCGTAAGACAAGGCAAGATGAGAAGACACGTTGAGCGTTGGGTTGTGTTGACCTCCGCCAACGCCCTGCCTGACATGCCCGTCTACGGGAGTCAGACACACAAGCGTGTGAGGGTGGGAGGTGGGTCTGCCACCAGTGGAAGGGAGAAGTCAGAAGTCTGGGATGAACGTGAAGGGAAATATTAAGTTCATGGTGAGATAAAAAAACCCCCAACCCAACAACAACAACCCAACAACCCAAACAACCCCTTAAGAGCAGGAGATGCTCATTGAGGGGTCGCACTGTGTGACTGGTGGGGCCCCATTGCTGAGCTATGGATGGAGAAGGATTGGTGGGATGCAGGAACCAGGGGTGAGGGACAGAGAAGAGGTCCTCCTGGACGAACTGCAGGTCACGTCCTGCCTCGCTGCCACAGGAAAAGCACAACTGGACAAAAAGAAGCCCCAGAATCGGTGTCTTTCTGCTAATCCGGTTATCAGAGTGGCAGTTTTAAACCATTCCATTTAACCATTGCAATAATTAAACAAGCTCCGTTTGGGAGGCTGTATTTATGCCAAAATAGGGACTGATTCAGTATTACCCTTTAAAAAAACCACAACAAAGCCCCATCAAGCTCCAAAGCCATATCTTCAAGCTGACACAGCCATCTCAATGTTGAAGAAACAATTTGTATTTTCCCTACAAGCCAGAGAGAAAGAAAACAACCCCAAACATCCAAAGGCAGAAAACAATGAAGCTTAATGACCTTGATGCATTTCCAAACACAATTTTCATTTCAAAATAAGCCTGACCTAACAATTGATCTTTCCATGTGGAGTCTGCCAGCAGAACCAGTGCTAAGTCAGACTGTGGAGCTCCCAGAAACAGCAAGCAAGATCCCTTGTGTGACAGCAGAGATGTTTTTGCCAAGCCTTTAGTGGGTTCTGAAGGAAACTTTTGGTCTCCCAGCTAGAGAGATGGTAAACCTTAGGAGCTGGAGATGGAAATGCAAGACCCTGCCAGGAAAGTATACCTGGAAGTGGAAGAGAGATGAAACTCTTTCAAAACTTGGTGATTCAAATGATTTTCTTTTCCTTGCAGCACAAACCTCAAGTTTGTTTCTGTTTAGCTTTGTTTCTCTTCTTTTTGATTTTTTTTCCTTCCATAAAACTAGAACAAAATGAAAAGAAGTTGTCGGGGTAATTTCTCTCTGAAGAATCACTGAACTGGAATTATGTCATCTTGCATTAAAATTATCAGTTATTGCCACAGTTGGCCCACAAATATTATATTAAAAAAAGCAGGAAGAAAATAACTTAAATACATTTTGGGAATTCTTTTGTTTGTGCCCCGTGCATATCTTTTAATACTTATTGCTCCAATTTGGCTTGGTTTGCCTCAACCACCGTAGGTTGTTTTTGATTTTTTTTTTTCAAAAAAAAGTTTAAAACAAACTGTTGATATATTAAGGGTGGGGGTGGGGGGGTGGGAGGAAACACACCCTGCATGGGGAAAACCAAGATTGAGGTGGGAGCTGAAGTTAGTCTAAATGAGAGCAATATCAGCATGCACAAACGCACAGACAAGCACAGTTTGACAGTCACTGCTCATAAAAGATCCTGCAACGAGTTAATATGAAAACGCAGCCTCCCGTTGAGGGAAGTTGGAGGGGAGCTCATAGATGAGCACTTGAGGAAACCTTGCACTGCGGCTGGAACACATATAGTGCATTTCCCTGTTAGTATGGGATTAAATGAAATGTTATAACCACAATATATTGCCACATTAAATTAAGAAAGCTTTTTAAAATTTATTTTTTTTTCCCCCTTTCCCTGTCTGCTGTGAGAAAAGAAGAATCCGGGGCTGACTGAAAAAGCAAAGAACTCTGCAGTCAACGACATCCCCATCTGTTTTTGACTTGTTTTTTCAGCTCCAGCACCAGAACGACATGAACGCTTCACACCGGTATCACGGTAGTGGTGATTGTTACTTTCTGCAGGAACCCCACAGAGTTTTGCAGGGTAAATATTCCAGGTTTTCCTGTTTTTCAGTATTGCTTCCCCAGGTCTGCATTCAGATGAACTGAAAGCCTTTCGGGATTGCATCCGAGCAAGGAAGGAGTGTGAGCCAAGGGGATGGGACCACCGTGGATACAGGGTTTGGTCCTGTGAGGATCTCTTCCCTGTGAAATCTGGGAAACCAGCAGCTGGGCAGCTCTGGGGGCGGGGGGAGGAGGGGGGGCTTCGCCCCACGTTGAGGTCTGTGCATCTGGGTGTTTGTGATGAGGAGGAAAGGTCTGGGAGGAATGGGTCCTGGAGAGAAGATATACCTTCTCTCCCCGCAGAGAGCTCATGCACCAAGGCAAACATACAGCTGCATCGCATTTCCATGGGACTTGCTTCCCTGCCAAACAGCCGTCAGCAAAGCAGGACCACAACAGCAGCTGCAGCTGGGAGAGGAGCAGGGATTCCTGTCTGCCAGGGTCTCGTGTCTTCTGCAGCCACAGAAAGCTGCACAGGAGCTCCCCTGCCTGAGGAGACCCTGCCCCTCGCCGCACACGGAGCAGAGGGTCCTGCTCTTTTTGTAATAAGTGGGGAGCACAAATCTACAGTCCCTAGGGTGGAGGTGCATAATTTGGGAATAGGTGGAAGGACCAGCAGAAGGGATCTCATCAATGGTTATCAATATCTGAAGGGTGGGACACAGGAGGACATGGGCAGCCTCTTCTCACTGTCTGTGAGGACAGGACAAGGGGCGATGGCCTCAAGTTGGAGCACAGGGAGTTCCCCCTCAATCTGGGGAAGAACTTCTTCCCGGTGAGGGTGAGGGAGCCCTGGGACAGGCTGCCCAGGGGGTGTGGAGTCTCCCTCTCTGGAGAGATTCCAGCCCTGTCTGAATGCTGACCTGTGTGCCCTGTCCTAGGGACCCTGCTTTGGCAGGGGGTTGGACTTGATGATCTCTGGAGCTCCCTTCCAATCCCTACAGTTCTGTGGTATGTATATAGAAAAATAAAATTTAAATAAATCACAGAATCATAGAATGTGCTAGGTTGGAAAGGACCTTTAAAGGTCATCTAGTGCAACCCTTAAATAATAATTACATTTAAGTATAAATATTATACCCCAACGACAGAAAGGACCACCATGGTTTGGATGAGCTCTGGAGCTACCTTCCAACCCTGGCAGCTCTGTGGTTCTGTGATTTGTCCAGTTATCCTAAGCACAGGGGTGCTGGTGAGAAATGTTTTTACCATTGATCTGAATGAAGAATGACCTCATCTGTGATTATTGTTGTATTTTCTGCCCAGGAGGTACTAAGGATGCACCTCAAACGCTGCTGAGCTTGTACAGTGCTGACCAGGCTGGGCTTCTAATGCATGCAAAGGCATTTAAAGTAAGTAAGTGTCACAACATAAGAGGTTCAGTTTAAAAAAAACAAACCCAAACAACAAAACTAATAAAATAAACCTGTGACAGGCATGCTTGGCCAATCAGCTAGATTCAGCAGCTTTGATATGGCCTGAGAAGTGCTAAAACCAAATGCCTCCTTAGGACATCCACTGCTTAAAGTAGGTTTCTGAAATATGAAATCCCTTTTATTGGGTTTAGTATCCTGAATGGGTCATGGAGGTATTCTTACTCAACTTTTGCATACAGTGCAAGCAGGTCCTCTGTAGTTGGGGGATCTCAGCAGTTCCCTTTATAAGGGCTTGTTTTCAGTTGCTTATAAATTTTGCCAAGCTAAATATCTGGGATGAAAATTCCCATGCTCTGTCTCTCCCTCAGGCTGATTATTAGTATTTTTTAAATGTTTCAACTAAAAGGATTTAGTCACTTCAGGAAATAAGCTTGAGGAAAACCATATTTTGCCCCTGTTGGGGAAACAAAACAAAACACCACCCCCCCCCAAAAAAAAAACCAAAACAAAAAAAGAAAGTCTTACAAGAACTTTGCTGAACAGCTCCTGAGTCTCTATTCTTCACAGCAACAGTTTGAAATTTGGAAGGTAGGGTCCCTGTTGTCCTTTTGCAGCTCCCATGAAAAACCACCCAGCTTTTTGTCTGGTCACAAGCCTTTGAAAAGTCTCATTTGCATGTGCTCAGCACAGAGACCCCTAGAATTTGGCAGCCAAGCTGGCCAAAGACTCCTCTGAAGATGCTCTTTGCAATGGGCAAGCTCCAGCCCAGGGCTGACGGGGCTGAGCCAGACTTGTTTTTGCAGCTGCTGCTCCCAGGCGCTGCAGGCGATTGCGGCATCCGGCACAGGAACTGAGGGTGGCCAGCACTTTGTCCTGGGCTCCAAATGTGAGCAAAGCAAGGGCAGAAAGGAAGGGGAGAGGGTTGGGAAAAAAGCAGCCAGATGGAAATCAGGGGGAGAAATAGTCCTGGGGAGGAGGGGACCAAGAGAAGAGATTGACTGTGCAAGAAGGTCGCAGAGAAGAGGCACGGGAACATCAAGAGGGGGGGGTTTGTAGGTGAAGGAAAAGACCTTGAAAAGCAGGAAGCTGGATGTCAAGAGAGGTTGGGATGCAGAGGTGGGGTGCAGCATGGTCCTGGGTAGAGCAGGGACAGGAGGGCAGACATGGAGGTGGGGAGAGGCAGAAAGCTCGGGGACCACAGGGCAAAAGACTTTCCAAGCCAGCCTTCCTGAAGGTGCATCCTCTCCAAGCAAAGACAAAACGGACCCACTTGGTCAGCATTTCGTTCTCCCTCAGCTGTGGTTCACCAAGGATGTGAGAAGTGACTACTCTAGTAGTCCCAGCACCTGTCCCCCCTTCAGCAGCCCCCATGCCTAAGCCCAAACTTTGATTTCCACCTCTGCAACTGACCTGCAGCAACAGAGCATCACATGGCAAAATTTTGGCAAAATTTTCCTTTATCTTACCACAGTTAAAGAAAACAAATCACACCCAGAAAACTCCACTAAGAGAGTTTTTGAAGCATATGCACCAAAGGAACAAGCTAAGGACACTCAGGTAAGGAAAAGCCAGAACAGCTCAGGGGCGAAACTGAGGGGGGACATGACACGGTATTTATTGGTGTTGCACTGGTACAGCTTTTGTCTACATCATGTACAGCTTTGTGCCATCCTTGAGCATCACTTTTTACACCAGGCTCCTCAGATGACCCACAGCTATTAGTGGACTGGTCCAAAGACACCAGGCTTCTGCAGCAGAAGGTGAAATCACTTCCTTTATCAGGCAATAGAGTGAGTAAATGAAGGAGAATGTAAGGCAGCTTGGATATGGGAAACTCATGTGAAAAGTGTATTGACTACTAGATGAGCAATACAGTGAGTAAATGAAGGAGAATGTAAGGCAGCTTGGATATGGGAAACTCATGTGAAAACTATATTGACTCCTAGATGAGCAGTGAATTGTATCAAGTGTTGGGATAAAAAAAAATACCCAGGTATTTAAGGCAAAAAATAATGGCTATTTTAAAGAACATCAGTAGGGAAGTAATCTCATCAAGGGGAAAAAACCCACTTTAGGGAGCTGCCAAGCTACAAGGAGGGTTTCCTGGAGCATCTGCAGGCAGGAGGATCACAGCAAACAATGATCCTTTACCACTGCATCACTCACAGTTGAACTGGAGGTCTGATCTTTGCCAGTAGGAAGGCAGTGATCAGGTGGTCTGTCACATACAAAGTTTTCAGGTCTCCTAACTTCCCAGTAGCAGAACAGTGCTACCTTTTGTGGTCAGTCATATTTATTAACCCATGACTTAGTTTTTTACCTTATCCTACCTGATGGTGACTGCGATGTCAACATGAGAGCATAGCTGCACTATGCACTTTGTGATTGCTGTAAATAATGACAGGTGATATAGAAGTAATATTTTTAAATGGAAAAAATAGACAAATGAGGTACCCAACAAGACAACTGGAAGCTTTGTGGTGCTATTACTCCTTCATGAGATGATGACCAGCAGTACTTCAAGGAGATCGTAAATACCTTAATTACATTGTGTGCACCAACAGCATCCCCCCTGTAGATATTCAAGTGAATCACAAAACCACAGAATGTGTTAGGTTGGGAGGGACCTTTAAAGGTCACCTAGTCCAACCCCCTTGCAGTGAGCAGGGACATCTTGACTAGAGGTGAGCTTTGTTTCACAGTAGTCACAGCAAGCCCAAATAATTAAGTTTACTGCAGCTTTTTCCTACGGTGGCACCCTGAAAATTCCTGAAGCATCAGCATGTAAACCAGCAGAAGAGCTGAGCAGCAGCTGATGGACTTCACAGGTCGTCCCCTGGGGAAGCACATGCCAGGGTTCTGCAAATGTAGTGGCTCAAGAAAGGAGGTTTGGAGGTGCAGGAGAGAAAAAATGGCCTTAGAGGACACAAATAACGCGGAAGCACGGAAGAACAAAACATGAGCTGCTTGTACTCTGTCATTGTTTGCCCTAGCAACTGCTCTGTCATGGTGTGGGGTAGTGGGCAACACCAGTCAAGCAAAACTCTGAACACTTCGTGGAGTGGCGGGGGCGGGGGGGCTCGGCCACTAAATGCAGCATCCTTCTGTAACCACATCACTTGGATCCCTGGACTCAGCACTGAAATTTGCTGCCATGACCTTAGCTAACATCTACCCATTTTCTGAGGTTTGGTGAACAGAACAGTGAGGAGAGAAAATGAACAAGCGAGAAGAGCAGTCAGAAGCATCATGCAAGTGAGACATCATAACCACAGCAGCAGCAGTTTTAATCACAGCCCCATAGGAAAGAACACTTCTAATTTTTATGTTGTACGAGGTACGACACCAGGACATACAGAGAATTACTTATTTTGGGTCAACAACCATGCCCTGCTTTCTCTTCCTTGCTTCAGCTGTCAGCCCCACACATTTCTGTGCTAAAGTGGCAGGACTCTTTGAACGAGATGAAAAAGGAAGGGCGACGTAGCCACAGGCTGGCCGACAGCAAACAGAACCAGCTACCCCCAAACAACAATTTAATTGATCAGTTTCAGATACAGAAAAATCTGCCGAGCCCGGTCAAGCCATAAAAGGGCTCAGTTTCAAAAGCAGGTGCCTCACGCTCACACAAATATATGCAAGGAGCCAGGCAAATCAAAAAAGCATTAATCTGCCCAAAGAAGTAATAACCTGTACAAATATTCAGATTCAGCATATTTACAGCAATTATACTCGTGCATCATACTGCCATTCAGATAAATACAGAATCCCAGAATGACCAGGTTGAAAAAGCCCTTTAAGCTCCTGGAGTCCAACAGTCCCTGTCCTGTGCTAAACCATCTCCCTGAGCACCTCATCTCCCCGCCTGTTAAACACACCCAGGGCTGGGGACTCAGCCCCCTCCCTGGGCAGCCTGGGCCAGGCCCTGACAACTCTGCCAGGGAAGAACTTTTCCCTCCCAGCTGAGCTGACCCTGCCCTGGCACAGCTTGAGCCCATTGCCCCTTGTCCCATCTCCTGTCCCCTGGCTGAAGAGACCCTCGCCCACCTCTCTGCACCCTCCTGGCAGGGCAGGGGAGGTGGGGAGAAGGTCTCCCCTCAGCCTCCTCTTCTCCAGGCTGAACACCCCTAGCTCCCTCAGCTGCTCCTCAGAGGATTTGCCCTCCAGCTGAGCTGCTTGAAAAGTATTTGCCATAAAATATGGAGTAGGAGCATGCAACGAGTCACTATCCCTGGGTGTGTTTAACAGATGGGTAGATGAGATACTTAAGAGATATGGTTTAGCATAGGAAAGGAATGGCTGGACTCAATGATCTGGTCCACTCAGTACACAAACTACTAATCCCCAAATCCCAGTTCTTGGGAACTGGCATACACCTTGGTTTATTCCAGCTGAGACCCTTAACCTGACCATATCTCTGTATCCTTTCAATTTCATGAGACAGGAGGGAGGGAAAATGCTTTCTCTCTCCTACTGCATGCGTGTGTGTGTGTACATATGTATATATATATAAATATATATATGCATGTGCCCTAACAAACTGTGCCCCAGGGTGCATTAACCTTCTCAAGTATTTGCTAAAAGCTGTCCAATTCAGATTTTTCAGGATGAGAACTCTTCTATTCCTTTTGTCCTCAAAAAAAACTGGGTACTAACACAGACAGTAAGTAGCTACATCCTGTATAATTAACTTTTTAAAGCGAGAGACTGAGCAGTTAACCCATTACAGCAAGCCAGACGTACACAAGATACAAACTACTTTGTTGAGCAACAGCCACTGGGCTTTACTAATGATTTTGGCTTCAAAATACCCTCCCTCAAACCTGAAGTATCATCCTCAAGTGTAGCAGTCTACGTGACAGGCTTCTCAGGTGATAGCAAGGTTTCTTTAAAGGGCTCACGATCTGTATACTGATATAAGGTGAATTCTCATCTAATGTGGATGAAGTGTGTGAACAAGAGTGTGAAAACTCTGAAGGTGGAATAAAAACAAGACAAAAAGAATTTGGACTTTCACCTTTTAAAAATAAATACTGGAAAAGTGTTTCATCCAATAACACCACCAGCTTTGCCATCCATACAGCTCCCTCCACCCTGTAGCCTCCTCAAAAGAAATAACGACAAATCACTACACAAGTGGCAACTTAAATTTGTTCTTCTCCAGCACTTTTGTGGAGAGTAATCCTTGAGCCATGAATTCCTACCAAGTTTCAACTAGGAAATGATGAAAAGCTGTCACTTTCACAAAGCTCCAGCGACAGCAAAATACTGCACACCAGGTAGCAGAGCTTAGAGACAGAGCTTTTTGGTTTCCTTGTGCAGGACATGGCCCACGACTCAACAGTCATGGGGGTCAAATGTCCTACGGGTCCCTTTGGATTTACCTCCTTCACTTGGAAGCTTGAAATTAGGAGGCATGGTAGTGGATGATGATGATATTCCCCTTCAGTCCCATCTGTTTTCATTACTGACATAACAAATAAAACCCACCAAAATTCCTGAATGGTTATTCCATATCACAGATCCTCTTAGGAGGAATGGGCCAAAGTCAAGCTTGATGAGCCATACCCCAACCAGAATCCCCATGGTTTTACAGATTCAAGCAGCTTAACATTATTCCAGTGTGCCACGCCATCACAAAGGGGCATCTCAAGTGTTAAGGTTGTCAGTCTGCTGAGCTATCAAAGATTAGTTCGTGTAGGAATGTATCAACATCCTTCACATAAAGCTAATCAAATTTGAAATTACTGACGTGTCACCTTGAGGAGGAATTTGATTTATTATTTGCAAAGTAATCCAGAAAACAGTGAGATGCGCAGCTGTAAGAATGACTGTTGCGCTGACTTTGTGACATTGTGTTTTGCTGTTGTTTTTCTGCCTTCACTAAATAATAATAAGGAACAAAACTTTCCCTTCAGTTGCACGACTGTGAAATGTGGCTGCCTAGAAGAAATAACTCGGCTCGGGGTCTGAAACCATGCAAAAGCAGTTTGCTATTAGTTAACAACACATAATGGAAAGCCCCAAAATCACGTGCAGGCACTTTTTTACCCCCCCTCTTTGGAATGGTCCCATACTCAATGGGCAAAGTTGACAAAAGTTCTAGCTCCATGACCTCTCCTCGCTTCTTGATGAGGGAATAGCATCCACCCTCAGCAAGTACGCTGATGATACAAAGCTGGGAGGGGTGGCTGACACGCAGAAACACTGCGCTGCCATCCAGAGAGACCTGGACAGGCTGGAGAGCTGGGCAGGGAGAAACCAGATGAAATTCAAGAAAAGCAAGTGTAAAGTCTTGCACCTGGGGAGGAATAACTGCATGTATCAGTACAGGCTGGGGGTTGACCTGCTGGAGAAGAGCTCTGTGGAGAAGGACCTGGGGGTCCTGGTTGACAACAGGTTGGCTATGAGTCAGCAGTGTGCCCTGGGGGCTGAGAAAGCCAGTGGGATCCTGGGGTGCATCAGGAGGAGTGTGGCCAGCAGGTCACAGGAGGGGATTCTCCCCCTCTGCTCTGCCCTGCTCAGGCCCCACTTGGAGTGTTGTGTCCAGTTCTGGGCTCCCTGGTGTAAAAAGGACAGGGATCTCCTGGAGAGAGTCCAGAGAAGGGCTACGAAGATGAAGGGCCTGGAACATCTATCCTATGAGGAAAGGCTGAGAGAGCTGGGGCTGTTCAGCCTGGAGAGAAGAAGACTGAGGAGGGACCTAATCAACATTTAGAAATATCTTAAGTATGGGATGTAGGGGGAATTGGCCAGCCCCATTTCAGTGGTCTGTGGAGACAGGACAAGGGGCAATGGCTGCAAGTTGGAGCACAGGAAGTTCTGCACCAACATGCGGAAAAGCTTTTCCCAAGTGAGGGTGAGGGAGCCCTGGGACAGGCTGCCCAGGGAGGTGGTGGAGTCTCCTTCTCTGGAGAGATTCAGGACTCGTCTGGACGCCTATGTGTGCAGTATGAGCTAGGGAGCCTGCTTTGGCAGGGGGATTGGACCTGATGATCTCTTGAGGACCCTTCCAACCCCTACAACTCTGTGATTCTGTGATTCTTTCTCCTCACCAGGTAGCAGGGCTTGCTCCAGTGGGATCAGGTTTTTTTTTTTTTTAAATGCCATGCAAATAGCATGCACATTTTTAAACGCTGTGCAGTTTAAGCACTTATATAATTTGTAGTGTATTTACTAATTTGTGCCTGTACATCACAAACGCCTGTAAACACAAACCAGGTGTGTGACTGCGTAGACATTCCTGAACATACTATAAGCCCCCCCCCGCCCCCGAGTACCCGCCAGTCTGTAAGGGTGCCAGCAACCAGTCTTTAAGGTAATTCTGGGGATGTTGGTTGACTCCACACTGAATATGAGTCAGCAGTGTGCCCAGGTAGCCAGGAAAGCTAATGGCATCCTGGCTTGTATCAAAAATAGTGTGGCCAGCAGGTCTGGGGAGGTGATTGTGACCCTGTACTGCACACTGGTGAGGCTGCACCTCAAGTGCTGGGCCCAGTTCTGGGCCCCTCACTGCCAGAAGGACATGGAGGGCCTGGAGCGTGTCCAGAGAAGGGCAGCCAGGCTGGGGAAGGGGCTGGAGGGCAAATCCTCTCATAAGCAGCTGAGGGAGCTGGGGGTGTTCAGCATGGAGAAGAGGAGGCTGAGGGGAGACCTTCTCCCCACCTCCCCTGCCCTGCCAGGAGGGTGCAGAGAGGTGGGCGAGGGTCTCTTCAGCCAGGGGACAGGAGATGGGACAAGGGGCAATGGGCTCAAGCTGTGCCAGGGCAGGGTCAGCTCAGCTGGGAGGGAAAAGCTCTTCCCTGGCAGAGTTGTCAGGGCCTGGCCCAGGCTGCCCAGGGAGGGGGCTGAGTCCCCACCCCTGGGTGTGTTTAACAGGTGGGGAGATGAGGTGCTCAGGGAGCTGGTTTAGCACAGGACAGGAACGGTTAGACTTCATGAGCTTAAAGGGCTTTTCCAACCTAGTGATTCTGTGCTTCTGTAAGGACAACATAGGATCCCACTCAAAAAAGTCATGCACCCAGTTGAACCGCGCTGCGCAGTGTGTACTGCGAGTTAACACTCAGTGCTCACTGGTGCTGCCGACCAGGTTCTCTGAAAGTGGGGTTTGTTCTTAGCACTGATCATTTGCTCCCTGTTGTTATGTACAGCTCTCTACGTGCACGGATGCATGTTTATGGCACAACATAAATAAGAATTCTGTATCTCAGATCAGCTATCCTGGTATGACTACGTGTATAAACAAATCTGTTCGCTACCTTCAAATATTTTTATTTGTCATATAATTATATCTCATATAGATCCTCACAGATGTATGAAATATATTCTTAGGAAAATTGCCACAGAATGTTGTTGCTTATATTAAGTAAATGGTGTATTTGTGTACTGTGCTCCATACTTCCATACATGAAGCATATTTGTATACACACAGAACTGCCAAATATTTAACTTCTGTTACTATACAAACAGGTTGATATTACTGGGAAAAACCCCCCACCCAACAACCCACATCCCTCTACTAACTCTCCAAAGTGTTTCGGAGACGGGGTTACCAACACACCTTTTGGGACAATGTGTTTGTGTACTGATATGGTGGTATCGACCTAGAACTGAGGATACCATACAGCTAGGAAGTTAAGACTACAGCTTTTATCAATCCAATTAAATCAAGATGTATTCAAGCTGTAGCCTTTGCTGCTATCATTAGCTGCTGTCTCACAGTGCCAAACACCCCACCTGAATTCCTACCTGGATGTAACCTGCCACTCCCCACTGTGGCTCATTTTGGGTATCGCCAAGCAGAGTTGTGGACCAAGTCACCCAAACCTTTCCTATCCTGGATGCTGAAAGCATCCAATGAGGATCCAGAACGCTCCTGCTTGAGTTTCACTGCCAACCCCCACAATGAGGAGCAGGCGTGCTGGGATGGATCAATAAAATGAACAGGAGAAGGTGAAACGAAACTGCAAAGATCTGGCTTTTTACCATATTCCAAATTTTCTTCTTATCCCCAGTGTGGGCCTCACCAATCCATAAAAAGCGACCAAAAAAAGTGCACTTATGGATGGCTTTGAAGACACTTGCTTCAAACTGCATCAATAAGATCAAGAGGAAACTTACATTCTGAAACTCTGGGAATTTTCAAAATGGAATTTAAATAACTAAAAGAGCAACAAGGGATGTGAGGTGAATTTAAAAATATTAGCATTAACAACTTTCTTTTTATAGACAGGTTCTCTCTGGCAAATAAAACCGCTAAGTGACTTCAATAGCATCAATATTATACACAAATCGTGGTATCATTAATAACAGTGAAAAATAAGAGAATTCTCATGGGGGATATAAAACCCATGTGCAACAAGTTATACCCCCACTCTTCCATTCCCGTCTGAGCAATTTAATTTCAGGTCTTTTAAATATGTTAAAAGGCTTGCTTCCCCCCCTCCCTCAGAAAAAAAAGGAGAAAAAAAAAGGAGAAAAAAATTCATTTAAAAAAAAGAGTGCCTTTTAAGAAGCATTCATAATGCTGCTGTAAAAGTAGAAAGCACTGTTTTAGCATGGATGACGATTTTGTCTTCTGGTTATTGAAGGGAAGGGTACTGCCCCTGATGCCTAAGCTGAGGCTGACCCAGTAGATCAAACCCTCAGGGTCTCGAATTTACATTTCATAGGCTTAATACCCTGCCTGATTTATGATTTGCCTCCTTAAAACAAAGAAGCTTGTACTTAACAACTTTACTTTTGTGTGGGTAACTGTTGATCTGAAAATGGCACATAAAATGCATTTACATCAGCGCTGCTAATAGGCCCATAATGATTCTTTATTATGTTTCAGTGAAAGGCAACTGAGTGACAGGTAACTGATTTTGTAGATCAAATAACTTTCTGCCACCCCCACACAGCTCCCAGCTGCCGCGCGCTTTATATGCCAATACAAATACAGTTGTAAAGTAGACAAATATATTATAACTACGTTATTAAATGAGACACAACACGGGGTGCTGGAGGAATTTGAGAGCCGCGCAATGCCGTGACTGGGAATTACAAGCACGCGGGAATCGAACTCGGAAGGGGTTTCGGTGCAGTGGTAGCACCACCCTCCCTCCACTGCTTTTTCACAGAGGGTTTTAGAAGAGATTTCTCTCAGATAAGACCTGCCTTTTTTATCTTTTTCTTTTATTTACTTTTTTAAACTTTTTTTCCTTTTTTTTCTCTTTCTTTCCCTTTTTTTTTTTTGTCTTCCCTCTCCCTCTTTGGAGAGCCAGGAAGCCTGAAGCACACTCCCATTCTCAGCATAACAGGTACTCAAAGCAAAGCTCTTCAGTACAATGACAGATGTGCGAAACTTCCCAGCACCAGAGGCTGAGGGTAACGACACCGTGCAGCTGCGGCGCACGCTCGGCTGAAACACCGCGAAAAGCCTCCCGCCCGATGAATTTTATTTGTGTGTGCTACACCGTGAGTAAATAATGATAAGACATCAGAGGGTGTCTGATAATCTTTGACAACAACCCTAACCCTGTCATCGCGGCCACGGGAGAAACGGGCACGTAGTCAGCCCTGACCCACTGAGCCTTTTATCTGCGTGTGTACTCTCCACGGACCAGGCAAATAAAGGGCAACTGGTAATTTACACATGAATCAACTTCCTCGGCAGAGCAGGCACGGGAGACGTCCCTTTTCTCCTCTGCAGAGAGGAAAAGCATCCAGGTCTGAGCTTGTCTCCCCAGAAATCACGCGATGCGTGGGGAAGGCGGCGGGGTTGGCAAAGGGATGCTCTTCTGGACTCCTGATAAAAAAAAATAAATGGCATCCACAAAGGAGCCGATGAATATTGAGCTTGAGACAGGACTGACAGCAGCAGTGAGCCTTTGTCCTATTCAAAACAGGTAATGTCATACAAACCGAGGCGGAGATACAACGCTGATAGAAGATTATACAAGATACCCGAGCGGGTATCTGCATGGAATTCAGCCTACATTTCAATAAGGTGCGAACCTCGCCGTGCCGCAGGTCTCATTTCCACTTGCCCGCAGCCGCCTTTTGAGAAGGTAATAGGGGTTGTCCTGGCCTTACGAGAGGCTGGGCATGGGCATGCTTTAGCCAGCACTGATTAAACACCCCACCATGAACTTTATCCATGATGAAAATTAGCCTAAAATGTAAGAACACAAAAATTGTCTGTAAAGATCATGTGGTGCTCGCTTTCAGCCCATATCTCATTACGAAGAGGAACTTTTACCAGCCTGTAGGCACCTTTAATACTCTCTTCCCCATGGTTAAGGGAGAAGTGGGGTACAGCCTCTGCTGCGAGATGCTTGAGGCACTTCAGTAGTTTAAGCCACTGCAAGCATCATCATCACACTGCCTTAAAACAAAGGCGGGTGTTTTGCTGCCAGATTTAGCCTTTTAAAAAAAATCTCTGGTTCTGAAAACGAAGTGTTAGTGGACTGTAACATCCAGTCTGAGAGTTTCCCCTGCAGTCTTACAAAGGGAAGGATGAGGCAAACTGACTTCAGTGGGAAAACCGAATTAAAACGTCAGATAGCACCGTGTGTCCCTTTCTCAGATAAGTCCCCTCCACAGGTACCCTCCTTGAAGAAGCCCAAACAAGGCTCTTGCTCGCAGCTTGATGATGCATTTCACAGAGATGCATTTTCTTTCCTGTGTCTTTTTCCCACCCCACCACTGATCCTGCTTCCCTAAGCCCCATCCATCACTCTCTTGTCCCCACTTCTGCCACTTGTGCTAACATTTGCTCAAGAAGGCCCAGGACTGATTAGGAAGGTGGGGGTGAAGCTGTCACCAACTGTCCATCCTCCAGGCAGATCTTAATAACTGTGGGGTCCAAGCAAACACGTAATACTGCATCACTATTTAAAACTTTAAAAAAAGGAAAAAGGGAAAAGGAGAAAGGGAAAAGGAAAAAGAACAAAGGTAAAGGAAAAAAAGAAGAAGGAAAAAGGAAAAAGAAAAAAGGAAAAAATCAAAAAGAAACCACACTAATGTGACTAATGCCATGGCTTTGCCTTCGGTAAATCAGAAACTGAAATGTTAAATAAAACCTGATGTTTTCCTTTGCACCCCAGGATGAATATCCTGCTCTTTACAATGACACCTTTTTATTGGAGGAATACCTGGCCTATCTTTTGTTTGACCTCCTGCCAAAACACACGCATTAGCCAGAATGCTTACACTACACCCCTGTCCTTCTGAAAACACACGAGGAATAGTATGGCTAAAGGAACTGATTCTGCATTTCCAAAATAATTGAGTGAGAGCACCAGAACCACAGAATTATAGGGGCTGTAAGGGACCTCCAGAGATGATCGAGTCCGACCCCCCAACAACCGTGTGTATCTGATGGACAAACCATACCCACCGAATCCGACTGTGCTGGTATTTATGGTGTGGCACACAGCTCAGTGGCAGCAACACAGGTTGGACATGCATTCATCTAAATTTAATGGCAATGCTGCTCATACCAGAGCTGAGTTTACCAGCGCGGTGCGTTTCCTCCACGTAGGGTTTGACTCGATGCCAACGATTTTTGAACTGTGTAGCGAAGCCAATTAGCTCTAAGAAATAAACTGATACTTCTCTCTAGTGTCATACTAACTGCTGCGGTATGAATTATGCCACTGATAAAGATGTTGCTATGAGCCAAAACATCACTACAAAGACTTAATCAACTCGCAGCATTTACATAATGACAATGAGGAATTCAGCCCTGAAAGAGCAGCGTTGGTGCTGCTAAACGCACGCCTTGAACGGACACTGAAAACAAAGGTAAAAAAAGGAAAGCCCTGGGAAAGCACAGGGTGTTTTTACCCTGACACGAAGTCTTCGTGCTCTCCCTGAGTTTTTCCAGGACTGATGCTTGGCATCTGTGGTGTAAATCTGCTGTGACACCCCTAAAAACCATTCTCTTCTGATTTGTTAAAGCCACGGACATGAGGTTCCATGCGCTCTGGATCTGCCCATGACCCCCTCCCCTGCAGATACTCCTCCCGGATGTCCCCTGTAAACACCTTTCCTTATATAATACAGCTTTGACCACGCACCCTTCTCCTCACATCCCTCGCTGGCCACGCTTTCTTGATCATGCCTAACATAAGGAAGTTGTTTTCACTTTCAGATCCCACAGGCTTCGTCTATGTCGATCAATTAAACATAACCATGAGCAGTTGACAGGACAAGGGGAAATGGCCTGAAGGTGTGCCAGGGGAAGTTTGGGTTGGATATTAGGAAAAATGTCTTTACTGAAAGGGGTGTCAGATATTGTCACAGGCTGCCCAGGGAGGTGGGTGAGTCACGGTCCCTGGAGGGGTTTAAAAGAAGACCAGAAGTTGTGCTTGGTGACATGGTCTAAAGTTGGACCTAGTAGGGCTGGATAGATAGTTGGATTTGATGATCTTGAAGGTCTTATCCAACTGAAACCATTCTATGGTTCTGTGATTGCTAGGGATCATATTCAGCCTGTGCCTATCCTTCCCAAACATCTCTTTCCAACTCCAAAACAGGGTGATAGCATCCACCTGCCTCTAGGGAACAGCTCCAGGGAGAATCCCTGCTCCAGAATCATGCCAAGAGAGCATCCCATGGCATGGACAAAGGTGCACCTGCAACTGCATGAAGAGCACAGAAGCACCAGCAGCCTCATCCCAAAGGCTCAGGACCATTCTTAGGCACTTTAATTTGCTGACACGGACACATGTGGGTGTCCTGCCTGCTGCATAACCAACCCACCTCATTCCCAACCCATGCCTGCCTCCTGTCAGCCCATTCAACAATCCCCAAGTGTGGAACTCAGGCCGTCTTTGTTGTAAACTTCTGCAAACCTGTGTGATCAACTCCACTCCAAGACCTTCAATAAAGCTCCCCTTTGCTGAAATATGTGGAAGGAATCAAGAATAACTCAGCAGCTGGTCCTAAGAACCCTCTCACACCGTACAAGAGGCTCTCTCCCTTGAAGCAGCAGCTGCATCTGCCTGGCTTTGCTCTCACCATAGCTCAGGTAAGTCCTCTCTGTGGCTTTACCATGTCCAGGAAGGTCCCTCCAGTGAGAGACGGATGCTGGGCTGGGAGGGCAGGGATGGCTGTCATGTCACACAGATTCAGCAGGGAAGGGAGTTGATGCAGTGAGGTCACATCTGAGCACTCCAGTCTGTCGCCACCTGGAGAAGGTGACCTCGTGGTGCATACTGGAACAGTTTTCAGGGAAGTGCCTCTACTGCCAAGCATGTTAGGAGGACCATGACAATGGTAAGGGCAGACTCAGTGCATGTACCACTGCCAAGGGGGGCCAAGCATCATGAAATTCTGCCCAACACCCAGTGGTTCCCTCAACAGGGCCAACTGAAAGCTGCTGGAAAGACATGGTCACCGGGCTCCACCATTAACATATAACTGTTGATGGTGGAAAGCTGTTTTGGTGGCTTCCAAACATCGACAGTCCTGTCAAGACACCCCTTTTGAAGGCACCTGCAGAAGCTCTGAAGTTGTCCCCAGCACAGATGGACCACAGAAATAGAATCTAGTGGATGGTGTCCCTGCCTGTGGTGAGGGGTTGGGATAAGAAGGGCTTTGAGATCCCTTCCAGCCCAAACCATTCTATGGAAGAAGGTTGACATTTTGTGTTCACAGCCAGGACGCATTAAACACTGACTGTCCCTCCTGGCCCACACATCCAAGAGGTCAAAGCCAGCGCAAGGTGTCTGTCACTCTCCTCCCTCCACACAGGTTTATCCTTCAAAGACATGTTCTTCCTTTGCCTTCACTTGCCTTGATGAGTTGAAGGGAAGCTTGTAGGTCATTTTTCCTCCTTCTGCAGAAAAGCAGGGCCTGACTCAGAGCATCCCTGGTGGGAAGGGAGAGATGCCTCACATTTCTGTTGAACAAGTCAGAATCTTCCTTTGCAAACCTGACCAGACTGATGCTTGTCTGGGACTTTTGAGGGCAACAGTGTCTTAGCTCAGTTTCCAAGTTCCCTTGTTATAGCTTTATTAAGTTTCTTTTGTAGCTAGAAGATACCTTTCTCACAGAGTGTAGCTGTAGCAAAGCAAATATCTCCTGCCCTTGCTGAGGTGTTAAAACACAAATATTCATTCCCATGTAGGATACACTGCAGTCATATTCTGACTGCAGGCAACATAGTCTTATCTTCTCATTATGTCTAATTAAAAGCCAGCAGCACACTGAATTAACTCTGTTTGCAGGGGAACCAGACCATGCACTTCAAGACATGAGGGCAATCAGATGGCACCCAAATTAACATCATTATAAAGCAGAGCAGGGGACCACCTCCTGTGAAGCTCAATGACTTCTCTAATCAAGATGGTTCCCAAATAATAATACATTTAGGTGTAAAAGTAAGGACATGCCCACACATAACCTGGCTCCTGAGCAGGCCTGGAAAAAGCCGTAGCACCGCAACACCACCCTGCCCAAGCTCCAAGCCAGGCATGGGCAGAGCATCCCATTGGCTGAACTCAGCCCAACTCAAGTCAACCCAACTCATGGACCATCCCTGTTAATGCAAACCGTTTGTCGGACGAACCCTAAATAGACACAGGGATGAAAGTTATTCTGAGCTTCTTTCTGAGGCTGAATAAGCCTGGTCATGTCATCCAGAAATTAATCTGTGGTAGAAGCCTGCCTAAGCCATTTACATTTTAACGTCATCTCTCCTATTCTTAGCTGGCTGTGGTCTGATTCAGCAGCTGCTGAAGGAATTCACGCTCAGACAGACGATTTACAAACCAGAAGAAAAAAGGGTAAGACCACAAAGAAACAGTAAAGCAGAATGTAATTCATAATTTGGGTGGGCTAGTTCAAACATTTAACACCCCAAGTAGTGCTGCATCCCCTGGAAGGAATAACTTGAGGCAGGACCTGGGTCAATAAACTGTTTTCAGGTAGACCTTCAGCACAACCATACTGATAAATTTGATGATAAGGACTTCTGTTGTTTCTTTGATTTTACTCTGTAGATAATTTTATTTCTTCAATCACCTTCTCTACCTGCCTTTCCAGGTGAGCAGTCACATATATATACATTTTGAGACAGGACAAGGGGCGATGACCTCAAGTTGGAGCACAGGGAGTTCCACACCAATGTGGGGAAGAACTTCTTCCCAGTGAGGGTGAGGGAGCCCTGGCACAGGCTGCCCAGGGGGTGTGGAGTCTCCTTCTCTGGAGAGATTCCAGCCCCATCTGGACGCCGACCTGTGTGCCCTGTCCTAGAGACCCTGCTTTGGCAGGGCGTTGGACCCGATGATCTCTTGAGGTCCCTTCCAACCCCTATGGTTCTGTGGTATGTATATAGAAAAATAAATTATAAAAAATCACAGCATCATAGAATGTGCTAGGTTGGAAGAGACCTTTAAAGGTCATCTAGTCCAACCCCTAAATATAATTATATTTAAGTACAAATATTATTCCCACACGGAAAGGACCACCATGGTTTGGATGGTGCAAAGCACCCACATTGCTGTTACCACAATGCGCTCAGGGTCACTTCTGCAGCACCCACAGACCCTCCCTCCATCTGCTGACCCAAAGTGCTGAGCCCTTTCCTCACGTAAGGGCTCCTATGAGGCCATGCTACTCCGAGGTAGAAGATACAGCAGAACTGAAAACCTGGAAGGGGTCAGTCTGCGGCTGTCCTGGGAGGGGAGAAAAAAATGCTGTAGAAACGGTGGATACACATACCATGTTGGAGAAGTGATGGATTTTTCACACATCAGGAGTAACACAGTCCTCGTGTAGAAATACTTGCAGATGCGCCAAGCAGGATATGCTTCTCTCTTTAATAAGGATTACTGATCTATTTAAAGAGCATGGCTCAGGCTGGGTATTTACATGAATGATTTGGAACTTTACTGGGATTCTCAGAATTTGATTAAGTGCAGTTTCCTGTCAGCCAGGTAAGTATTTTTATTAATCCGTGACCTGACACCAAGAATAAACATGAAATAGGGATTTGCTCAACTTTTACCCATTATCAGCGTTCAAACATGTCTGGCTCACACACATTGGCTTACCCCCCCTCCCCTTTCCCTGCAAACACAGCAGAGAAATTATGCAAAACAAAAAAACCCATTTAACTGTTAATAACATAGAGTAGGAGAAAGTGATTTAAACCTCTATGCTAAATATTGTTTCAAGGAAGACAAAGTTATTTTTAGGACAAAAGCAGCAGCTAGAGGTTTAGTTAAAATTAAAGTGCAAAATATTTGCATTTCATTTGATTTAGATGTTAGCTGAAAACATCTCATTAAAAAAAAAAAAATTAAAAAATAATTCTCTGTTAGTAAGACTCACTGCAAAAAACGGTAATGTCTGCTCCTGTACTGGGGTGCACTCCAGGCTTCAAATGAAATCTCAGGCACACATTGCCCTTTCCTCATTATTCCCTGCAACTTTTAATTTTTTTTTTTCTGTTTTGGTTTCCCCCCCCCCCCCCCTCAACGCAGAGTACATTTTTATTAAAATTAAATTTATATTTTAGGAGCGGAGAGATTTGAAGTAACAGCATTTAAGGGGCTGCTTAGGCAGTATTACCCGTTTGACACTGAAGGTTTTGTTTTTGGTACACAGAATATAAAACCATTTCCTCAAGATATTTTGTGTTCAGCATAAAATATTAAAAATGTCTCATTTCCAAGAGATCTGGTGGGAGTTCATGACAGATGTGTTATATCTTTTTTTTTTTTTTGAAATTTTTTTGCAGCATTATTGCCTCTAATTAGCCCTGATGATTTACCCATGACAGTATGAACTTCTTGAGAGGAAAGGAAAAGTGGAGCATAATCTTTGGAGCAAAGAACAAACACGTTTTTGGGGAGGTGGGAGGGAGCGAAAGCACCAACTCGAGGTGGTTTATAACGAAATGCCCACGAGTAGCCCTGGGAGTTTTCACTTATTTATGCACTGCCATATGATCCATCTCTTTGCCTTCAGCGCTACAAACCAGCCTTGGTGCAACGTTGCTCTCCAGGCGTTGGCTCAGCAATCGCGTCGCTGCTCCTTATCTGTTGCCTGATGGGTAGTTACAGAGGACAGAGTGCTATGGGTGAGCTAAAGGTGATGCTAAAAGACCGCCAAGGCACCTCTGAGCATCCCTCCCACACGTCCCCCCTCTTCACCGGCTGGAGATTACAGGGGACTCCAGGAACCGCGAGGTGAACTGTGCCTAAAAATGTTTATTTTTGCCATCAGGGCTTCACCCCTCTTTGGGGCCCCATGTAAAAAACACCTTGTCAGAAGTTCCTCAGAAGACATGGGGGTTATCAGAGGGGACCTCATGGCCCGTGGCCAGCAAGACCTGCAGAGGAGACCGCAGTGGCCAGCTAGAGAAGCTGAGAGGGACAAAAAGCTGGTA